>VDFB02141679.1:0-18350 GCA_007258455.2 Sequoia sempervirens
TATTTAGTCATTAATTTAGTCATTGATTGTTGTTAACTGGTCATTTATTTAGTCATATATTTAGTCATTAATTTAATCATATATGTAGTCATTAATTTAGTCATTACTTTAGTCATATATTTAGTCATTGTAGTCATATATTTGGTCATTGTATTCATTTATTTTAGTCATATTAGTCATTTATTTAGTCATAGTTTAGTCATTTATTTGAGTGAATCAATGATTCAAGTTATAAATCAAATCTAACTTAATTAATTCTCACAAATTTATGCATATAAACTTCAAATATCATAGATATTCAAATATTTTTTTTTGTATTGGATTAACATGAAAAAAAATACAATCAACAAACAACTTTATGCATATAAAGCTCAAATATCATAGATATTCAAATCTTTTTTTGTATTGCATGAAAAGAAAGAATATACAAATAGCAAATAGTTGCATAACCAAAGGAATTACAAACAACATACAACTGCATAAACAAATCCTTCACTGTGCTCTTGGTTGCCATGGAAGACAAATCCAATATACGATACAAATGCTACAAACATTGAAGAGAAAAAAAGACATGAAAATACATCCAAGAAACAAGATCCAAGAAATACATCCTTCACTGCACTCTTGGTTTCCATGTAAGACAAATCCAAGATATGATACAAATGCTACAAACATTGAAGGGAAAAATGACATGAAAATATATAGTAAATGTAGTTATATTATTTGTGGTGCATATATTGTCTGATTCATAGTATCCTTGCCCTCCCATTCCAGTCGGACAACCCTTGAGAGAAGATTGGAAGGATTCAAATGAGAAGGATGGAAACTTCCTATCTAGAAATCTCACTAGTCATGGTCAGATGAAAGTAAACAGTTCATGTTCACCTCTCCAATTTGACGAGATGCAACCTGAAAATAAGATTTCAACTAGGGTTTTAGAATATGTTTATTAAAATAAAAATATGGTTATTAAAATGAAAATACAACCAAGATTTAATAATGAGCACATTTAGATTTTTACAATATGGCATCCTTTACCTATTTCAGCAGTTCTATGAAATTTCCTAGGAAAACGGAGATGATAAGAACACTTCCTTAAATATTTCTTAGAACAACAGAGATGATAAGAACACTTAAATTTTTCTTAGGACAATGGAGATGATAAGAACACTTCCTTAAATATCCATCAAAATCTTAGCTGAAAATTTAATTATGGTGAACTATTCCAACAGATATAATATGGAAACAATAAATTCTTTAACCATGCAAGCATGGTGACATCAAATAAGGTCTTATCACCTAGCATAGGAAATTGTAGTCTTTTCCTTAGATACATGCATCCTTTGAATTATTGTTGCTCAAATTTTGTTCCAATCAAATAACCTCATGCTTGTTATGGAATTAGTATTCTCAAGTTTTGAACCCTCTATGGTATTGATTTAAACTATTAACTTGAGAATAAAGGATACAAATAACACATTGGTAGATGCTATGCATTGAAGCAGAGATTGCTTTGCACTGCTACCTATAAGATGATCATTGGTGTGCTTCCATTGTGCATTTTATATCATTAATGCGGGATTTGTAAGATTGCAATTCAGTACTAGGAAAAGATAGTTCTTATATAAGTCATAAATTGGACCTACTATTCTACAGCAACAAAATCAAAACATGCCATGCAAAATTACCTTTTCCAGTAAAGATGATTCAACAATTGCCATCCTCATTGATGATTTCCCAATGCTTTCTACAATTGGTGTATCTTCCCATAAATCAAACACGCTTGTATTCCTGACATTGTGCCCTGCTGCAAAAAGTAGCAATGCATCTACTGCAATAACATTGCACAAGAAAAATCAATTTAAGAAGACAAAATCCTAGTGCAAACAACAAACATCAAATGCAAAATAAAATCAAAAAATATAGAATAGAGAAAATTGGCAATATTTTAAAAGATGTATATATTTTCTCAAGAAGTAAACAAGATGAAATAATGGTTCTATAAAGAAAGTCAATCAATTGTATGTGGTAAGGAAGGATAAGGAAACATATGAAGGTATTTATGGATGTGTTTGCATTAATTGTAGGAGTCTAGAATTTTGATTAAGATTGCATCATCTTGAGATTGACACAAAGGAGAGGGAAAACAAAAAATCTATAAGAGCCTTTATGCTTTCAATGCAAGTAAGGATAAGTCAGTAGACACATAATTTTGCATTGTTCTATACATCCATATATTAGCTTATATTTGGCAGCAACTATTTAAAATGGACTATGCATAATGCCTGGTACATAGAGCTTAACATGGTAGAAGAGAGAGATGAAAGCACCTATCCAATGCCTTTGGCACTGTAATGACATGGAATCCTTGACACAAATTGCAGAACTACCTTACAGGAGCAGCCATGGTTTTTCCTTCCCAAAGTAAGTATTTCCCATCCCAGCTAAATCAACCAAAGTATGCGTGTTATAGGTAAGAAGAAGGAATCTCATTTCTATTTATCTCATTTTTATTCAGTTTTCCTTCATATGTTTTTGGATTTTGAACATGAACAGGTCCATTTGAAGTCTTATAGCTCTTGATTAAACCACTTTCATCAACCATATTGAGTGTTGAAGCCTCAATCACTAGAATCACTGGAGGCCTAATTCTTCATGTCATTGTCATTTTTAAGCCTTTAGTGGTATAAATTGTTGCCCTAGTTGTCATTCCCACCTGCATAAACAACAAGAGTTACTAATAAATATACCACTTAACATCACTCATGCCTAAGAGGAGGTATCCATTTGACAACATGTAAAAAGTTCTTTTTCCTCTAGTCACATGTTGAATAAGATAATGCACATGCAACTTGACTTATAGGTGGAGCTCCAATAGAAAGTTCAAAATTGAATCTCCTGATCAGCATTGTGGTTGTTGTAATTGTCTGTAAATAAAACACCAAAAATGTGCCCAAAAAATGATGATGCAATCAATAGGTTAAAGGAGCTAGTAATGTCACAAATAAGGTCAAAAGAGCTAATAATGCCACAAACAAGGTCAAAAGTACCATGAATGAACTGAGACTTGGTAGTAATGTTGATAACATTTAACAACTTTGAGACCAATGCACAAAGGATTTAAGATATTACAACAAAATACATAGAAGCTAACAGAGTGGTGATATGCTCTTGATTTAACAAATTGGACATCAATACCGAAACCACATAGATAGAAGTAGGAAGAATATGCTTTAAAAAATGAAGCAATTTATACATGCATATGCAACCATTTGCATATATGAAGGGTGAAGAACAATAATGTGTACACCTGTCAGCAAAATATGAGGCTAAAATCACCAAGAACCAATTGAGAGAAAGTCAGAAAAACACCAATATCCACCATCCTTGTAGTGATAAGTAAATGGTGACAAGGAAGAAACAAAGGCTTCCTTACTTCAAGTATAAGTCAGAGAGTCACATTTTTAGAAATGAAGAAGAGGACAAAAAAAAAAATTATATTTTTCAAATTTCCACAATAAGACATTTTTAGTTTTTAGTTTTCTTGATTTCACAATATCATTTCCTTATAATACCAACTTTATGTTTTGGGTCTATCTTCTAGACCCCTCTTTTGGCTCAAGAAGTTCTGCGATATCACAAATATATTCTACCCTCAAGAAGGATCTAGAAGATAGACCCAAATATTAGTATTATAAGGAAATGACAAACTGAAATCAAGGAAAATGAAAACAAAAAGACAAAATTTGCATATACAACAACAAAGAATAAATATAATGGATGGAATCATTCAATTAATCATGTGAGTAAACAAGCTACCTAACTATCTCTAAGACTCTTATTTCATCTAATAATTGCATTAGGCATAACTATCAAGGTCCTAAGATGTTTAGATACTCTCCAAAAGAAAAATGTTTCTTCAACTCACCTCAAATGTAGCAAACATATCGCCAACACATTTTTGAGGCCCCCCTCCGAATGGCAGATAACTGCAACATGGAATGAGATGTAGGTCATAATTACAAGATTATGTGTCATACATTTAGACCTTGATAAAGAAAACTCAAATGCTAATGATAAATTCCTCAGTAATAATTTTTAATCCGCCTCTAAATTTATTAGAGGATTGAAAAAATTCAATTAAGCTTCCAACAAAATTATTGTTTTATGTAAAATTGCAAAGAACATGTGTTGTATTCACAAAGCTCACAAACAATCACAATTTTCTACAAGCCCAAACCATGACTCATAAAACTTTAAACTTAAAATTTTTCAAAAGTAAACTTAGGGGATAATAATAAGACTTAATTAACTGCAAATACTTAAGACAAGTGCAGGGAACCTCATATTTCAATTGCCACCAAAGATAGTTGATTTTTCCTCCCTTTCCGATGATAACATAAAAATCTCAATCTTAGCCACCACATTCCATAAAGGAAGGCAATGTGAACAAGCATAAATAGAAGCATTATGAACTAGAAGGGAGCTACTAAAAATACATGTTTTGTCCACAAAAGAAAGGAATTGTCCATCAAAATCCAGTATACACTAATAGAGTTAGAGTCTTAAAGTCCCTCAGCTATATGATTTCCCTTTTAGAGTTGTTAGTTACAACTCTCTTACAAATGGGCTTTGTAGAGAAGGAAATATTTTTGAAGCATAAGCTTTTTGGAATGAACTTGTTGATGGGGTTTGATGCCAGATATTGTTCCCTGTAACTTGATGATTAATGGGTATGCGAATTCAAGGAAGGTAAGATGCAGTAAAGACAAACTATTATTTCCTATGGCTTTAAACTCAGACTATGTATCTTGTTGAAGTTGATTAACATAGAATACAATGTATTAATAATCACCTACAATCATAGTGACCTTGCAAGTAGAAGACAATTTCAACCTCTAGGAGTATTGTGAAAAGCTTTTGAGTCCATGTCTCTAGTGGTGATAAGAAAGGTACAATGACAGTAGTAATAGTAAAGGCTGTGATTTCACTGAAGAAAATGACCTTGGTGTTGTAGAAAATAGTCTATGGTGTGCATTACACTGATCATAGCAAGTGATGAAAGACAAGTAGATTTTAGGAAAGCAAGAGTACATGAAGACTTTCTAAGAGACTTCCCACCATGCGGACCCTTTAAGGGTATGTTCAGTGAATGAGGATCTTTTAAAAGTCTCTTCATCATAAAAACTACAAGGATAGGTGCATCAGCTGAAATTTAAGATAGTCATGAGGACAAAGGAAGAAGATCATATGTTTCGTAGTGCATCTCAAACTAAATTAGGCAATGACAACATTGTTCCCAAAACATCAAAATTTTGAATATGCAAGACTGTTTCACTAGTTTCTACATTAGTTCCTGCAGAAGTGGTCATGAAGTCATAAAGGATGTAGTTCCTATGCCCACATCTAATTTTAGTTTTAGGATAGCTCAATGATAACCTTAGCATGGAGACAAGTGATCTACTAAGAACCAAGTAAGTGACAGTCTATAAGAAAACTATCAGTTGATAGTGATTGATGGCATGGATTGTTGAAAGGATAAGTTCTAGAGACAATGAAAAGTGACCAGATAAGGACCAATGATTTTTGAGTAAGGTAAAGGGAGACAAACCTCTTATGTAAGGTATGAAAAAGACAACAAGAAAATGATAGAAGACAATTACATGTTTCAAAAGGAGGCAGTCAAGATTAGAATGGTAGTCAAGATCATAGTGGACATTCAAGGCATGGAAAGGATAGTCATGACTATCTAGGATTGTATTTCAGACCATACAGAGGCATGAAGGATAGTCTATGAAGGGAACCTCAGGTTGAAGGTCAATCTAAAAGGGTAGTACAATGAGAAGCATAAATGCAAGACATTGAATATGGCAGTGTCAAAAATGACAACAAATAGACAAGATCATTTGGGGGCTATGTTGATAGGATTCCTAGTGATATTGCTGTTATTATTTTTGTGGAGGATGTCTATCATAAATTTTTTAAGTCAATTCCTGCCCAGGTGAAGATTTAATGTCTAGCTTTAGTTCATTTTTGACAAATATTTAATACTCTATGGTGAACAAAAGTATATGAAAAATCAGTTGAGCACTTGAAGAGCACAAAGATATAGGGAGAAAGGGTAGTATATTTCCAAGTAACAAAGATATGAAAAGCATGGAGGGAAGACCTAGGCATGCTCTAATGAATACCAACACAACAATTTGATGAAATACAAGTACACCATTAGTCAAGCACACTGTTATGAAAAAAATTTGAGATAACAAATGACAAAGAGAATGACCAAGGTAATGAAAAAGATTGGTAAGAGGACAGTGGCTTATGTTGGTGAGGACATGGAGAAGGAAGACCTTAAGAGAGTGACACATGTGGTGAAAGGCTTGTCCTAAAAGATCTCCCACGCTTTGTTAGAGCATTTAGTCATTTTCAAATATTTTCCACGTGGTCTATGAAATAATTCAAGAGTAATTATGAGTTTTTGTAGAGGTAGAGGTCAGTTATGCTTTATCCAAAGCTTCTAGGGTAGTTTGGTGAGTTGTGCAACATATGGAGAAAATTAAGGGCATTTTTGACCTAGTTTGGAGCACCTCCAAGCTTAACTAACCTAAAGACAACAAAAATATTTTGGAACACATCCTAACATTGTAAGCCTAAGATTTGTACTTTTACAGATAATCCCAGCACATTAATAATATATTTATATACATGCAATTATATGTTAAAATAATACATACTTGATCTGTTCATGTGTACCACTTGAAGTTGCATTTGATATGGCCCATGCTGCTTCTTTCTTAATATCAAACTCAACAGTTTGAAGGAGCTGAACAAGTGGAGGAATGATGTTTGCATCGATCATAGCCTGAAAACCAAAATATTCATTAACAAATAGCAAGCCTTAAATAATTTAGTTTAACACCATTCAACAAAGATGCTTCTCTAGTCTAGATAACAAATAGAAAGACCTGAATTTGTTCTTTGTTGCCTGTGGTTATGATTGAAATGGTCCAACAAGCTTCCTTCTTGATGCTCTTCTTGTGATTATGGGTTAGGAGAGCTAATAGGAAAGGAAGTGCTTGATTGTTGATTATGTACAGAAATTAAATGAAACAACATAACATAAGTCAATGAAATAGTACAATGACAACATCATACACTTGCAAAAAGAATAATTAATTATTGATACATGAAGATCCAAAGAAAATGTCCATATAAACTTATATCTGAGTCTGTAAATCATCACCAGTTACAATATTGATGAGATGGGACTATTTTGTAAAAAGAATTAAAACTATTTTTTAAAAGAACTAGTTTTAGGTTTTGAAACAAAGATTCCAAAAAAAAGTTCTTAAGATAAATTGGTAAGAGGGTATAAAAATAGTACATAGAGAAACAAAAGTAGAAAAAGTACACAAATTGACAGCATTGAGCCTGTCTTGATCTACATTATACATAAAAATCACAATTAAATGAATCATCTAGAAAACCAAATGTTGGTGTGCATACATAAATCCAGAAGCCAAGGAACATGGGACAAAATAAGTGGAAATTGTAATTACTCGAGCTACGAAAATTGACTACGAAATTATTCTAAAATGGAAGAAAATCACATTAACATCACATTAACATCTTGACTACGAAATTGAAAGTATATGTCTCAAATTGGAAGAATATTAAATATATATTTGATATTCTTCAGAAGCTTATTAATTTAAGGAGATATCTTTATATCTTAAGAGAATTTATATATGAACTTCCAAAGAGATTATAGTAGGTCCCAATGATCACCATTGCAATAAATGTCAGATATTGAACATCAAGATCAGAACATTTAGAAACCTCCAAATTGACATCAATGTGCTTGGCATCTCAGCTGTGGATGCCACTAAATCATGTCAAACTCAAACAAAGGCAACATAGGGAAGACATGCAAAATTTCTGACAATGGTAAGGATTTAATTAAATAGAGGAAACTAGAGGTTAGTTTGGAAGTTTTTAATACTATGGCAGCATAGTCCATAAATTTTGTCCCCAATTACAAGTACTCTTGGGGATGTCTTTGTACTAATTAAAAAGGTTTAGTATTTCTCTCCCTCTATTGTATCTTAGTCATTTGATTTGATTTAAAATAGTTTAAATTAATTTATGAAATTAAAATTATTTTGTATACTTTTTTGTTATTTTCTTGTGTTACCCTCTTTGTTATTTCTAGGAATTTGTTGTTGTTTTGAAAACATTCAACTTCTATACAGATTGTTATTTTTGTGCACCACAGATGACAGTGCAATTGTGTAGACCATATTGTGGTTGCACCAAAGTCCAATAAGTGTGATTTCAACCTATCTAGATTTCTAACCTATGTAAAATTTCCATTTCTAAACCCTATTCTATCAGTAACAGATATTTCAAATTCTCATCCTGATGATGGATCAGGAGTGTGCTCCAAAATGTTGATTAAAAAATTCACACAATTTTCCACCAGAAGCTCTTTAATTACCTATAATGGAGTATGAAAATACCATGTCTTTGGTTTTGTTAGTAATTAATTTATCATATCTCGCATTCCTTTTAGTAATTAAAGTTTCCTTCTTTTTAATAAACATAAAAATGCCAAATAAAGTAGCATCTCCACTTTAGTTTTTTTAATTAGGCCAAATTGTTAGTCTAGCTAGAACATTAGCGTATTGTATAGGTCAATTTTCTTTAGTACTTTGAGTAGTTTAATTTATACACTACAATACCAAGATAGGAAGATAGCTAAGAAAGCAACTCCAAAAAGATAATTTTTAGTTGAACTTTCTATAACAGATTTATATGCACGTAAAAGAAGCAAAGTGAAAGGAGCAGTGTTTTTAGCGTAGAAAATAAAAATGGAGTCTATAAATCTATGGTGCATGTCATCCACAAATAATGTAGAGTTAAAAATTATCATCCTACACCAAATCTTTAGCACTAGTAAAAGACTAATTCTAGAAGCATGCACTGATAAAATATCCCTATGAATTCAGAGAAAACATTCTAGCAAAATGGAGTTGTGGTTTTATTGAACAATAAAAATTACCATAATCCTTTCCATCAACATAACCACATAAATAAATATCTAAAAAAAGGGCGGAAATGCAATGAAAAGGTGTTAGAAGAAAAATTGCATTCATAGTGGCTCACCCTGATTGATTGACCATGAAAAATGTCCTTTTGCAAAACACTGGAGGTTCCTGCATGACAATGAAATCAAGTCAAAATGAAGCAACATTTGTAGACAAATGAAAACCTTATCCAAATACAAAGGTCACATTCTGTTATTACTCTGGTCAACAATGTAAATAACAGATGGCATGGAAAATTTCAAAGGAAATGTTTTTGTTGACAATTCAAAGAAGGAATTTGTCTCTGAAAGCAACTAGGAAAATTCAAATGCTTGCCTAAATTTTGTAGATTTACAAATAAGGTATCTAAAATACAAATTAAGATGTTCATTGAATTTATTATTTAGCACTTGAGATTTATACAAGAAATTTCAATGAAACTAGCATCACATTTTATTTCATCAACTACATTGAACCCATATAGAAATGTGGCATTTGAAAGATCCTTCCAAGGATTCACTTGCAATAATTGTGCTTTTGTTCACCATACAGTAAAATACATCTTCAGTTTTCATATAGATGTTGAATAAAATTTTAAAATACTTCCCAAAAAAAAAGAAAAAGCCAAAAAGCAAATGTCATACAAGCTAAATTTGTATAGAACAACAATGCTTGGGAGTTTTTAATCATTATGGAAATCCATGCCATCAAAACCTTGTGTTTTCTTAAATTCTTTTCACAAGATGAAAAATAGAAATAAATGTTTAGATATATTGTCTAATACTGACTGAAATGAATGCAAAAAATAGTCATTTTTGAGATTAATGAACCCAACCTGCATAAAACCATATGATCTTTTATTATTTTGGAACCTAAGCATCTAGTTTGTGTATCATAGCCATTTAAGAAGATAATTCAATCAACAATGACTAATTTTCACTCACTAAAGTTGATTGCTACACTAACAACTTCAAATAAGTAACCATTCTTATTCAAAAATAAAATCATAAGCAAACTGGCTTAAGATTAAAAACACATACTTGCAAAGGTCAAGTCAAGGCCAAGTAATCTTTGAACATGGAACTCTCTCAGGCCATGACATTGTATACAGTATTGGCAATTGCATGTCTGGCCATCCCAATTGAGCCAAAATAGAGGAATCCTAGCAGATATAATTGATAAAAGCTCTATCAAACACGTATGACATAAGTAGAAATGAAACATACAGTCCTAAACAAGAGCAATTTGTTATAATACCCGTGATTCTATCATTGAATGAATTATTGACTATGGGTGAATTATGATCTCAATATCATCCTAGTCAACTCCATAAAGATAGTGTGCTTCTATAAGCTCAAGACCCTAGAATCACAAGTGCACATTTCAGAAGGAAAATATCTTAACAAAATATTAAAAGAAAACATTCAAATACAATACAAACGAATCACAAAAAAGAAAATATGCTATACCTTATTGAATAGGGTAGCAGAGTCAACTGTATTCTTTTTCCCCATGTTCCAGTTAGGATGCTTAAGAGCATCTGCAACTTTCACATCCTTCAATTTCTCCACTAGCCAATCTCTGATGAGAAAATAAGCCAATTAACCATCATCTATTTGCCTTAGGCCCAAGTTTGTGACAATCACTTCCTGAAAAGTCTTAGGTTCCATTTTTAAACAAAATATGCAACTTATGTCACATATAATGGATTAAGTTTAATCATAGCCCAAACATTAAAAAATAGCAATCTCTAGTTTTTAATATAAAATCACTAGCATATTCACTGAATAGTGAAATCCTAAACCTGTATGGTTTCAAAACATGCAAAATGGATGCTTTCAGAGCTGATAAAAGGCAATAAACAATCACCTATAAATGCCAAGCTAACCGATAGAAGCACTAGAATGGCAATAAAATATGATTAATCGCATTTAATCAGTACTTGGGGCCATGGTTGTGGCAGATCAAACTGGCATACATTTCACCTAGTCAAATCCAGTTTGTTTCTTCTTTTTTAAAAAATCCACAGGTTTTTCAATATACTGTAATTTATTAAAAAAACTACCATTTGTATGATGTCAGATTTGATTTACCGTGGTTTTCCCATGTAATTGAGTTCCATCTACACTTTTAGTTTGACATTCCAATGCTGCATAAATGTAATGCCACTATGATCTAAGGCTTAAACATTGTACATGATGCAATCTCATTAGCTTGAGTTCAACTTTGAAGTTGGCAACATAACAGCTCAAACAATGACCTATAGAGGAGATATAAGAAAGTATTCAAACACAACCAGTCCTCTATCTATATTTCGTTGCAATTTGAAGCTCACAGTAAAGAATACAAGATGCTTTTCCAATTATATTCTATAGATGAAGTATTCCAGCATCCCAGTTATGAATAGTATTATGCTCAATATGCAGTTCTTATTGAAGTTTTGAGTTCAACTAAGCATTCTAACCAACAAATGTTGCACTCAGGGCTTCTATTTTAACCATTGTTGTGTGATCCATGATGCTTGAGAAATAACTTTGGGAACTTCTTCCTTGTACTGAAGAGAGCAAATGAAAATGCATAAGAGCAGGGAAATAACTAACTGAATGTGAACAAGAACAATATGGGTACAAAAAATACGAAAAAGTGAGGTTTTGACAAAAACAACTTGCAAAAATTCAAGGAAATAAATTGAGAGAGCAAAGTACATGCTTATATCAAAAATAAATCAACAAAATAGGTTTGAAAAAGACATCATGCAATAGAGAAGAAGCGAGTGTACAACAAGAAATTAACAGGATGACTGCACGAAATATATGGAAATGCTCAGTTGTAGAATACTTATGCAAAATCCAAAGGACATAACCATTCAGTCACAAGGGGCTAAGCATGCTCCTTGTGAAAGAATGAAAGAGGTAGTTTGATTCCCTCATAATGTTGCAACTACAAGCGAATAACAAAATATCAAACCACAATCTTCTTGAATAATAATCAATTCAAAGTTCATGCCATTGAAATTACGATGTGCAGAAAATAGAGAGTTCTCAAACTCAAAGCCTAGTGTATGGTAAAACATGACCTACATGATAATATTAAAAATTCTAGCACATTTGGGAAAAGCTACCCTCTAAGGGACTAAGAGATATTTTTCTTAGAATAATCATCATTCATCAAAGGACACAATATCCATGGCATTATCACAATTATGCATGAAAAATTATACTGTATATTTAATCTAAACTCCAAATACTTAAACTCATAGGCAATTCATTCCAAGGAATCAACTCTTGGAATCAGCAAATCTACGAACCAGGTAGTACAGGGCTCATGCACCATCCATTTGTTGTTGAGAAAATAATGGCAATGCAAAACCCACGAAGGATAGACTTCAATACAAAATCCAAAACTCTTAAAACAGTATTCAAGGAAAAAATATAGAGGATGGGATCTCCAATTGTATTCAATTAAATAAAACATATTGCAAAGGACAGATTGATTAGTGCACATAAAAATTAAAAAAAAAAAACTGTATCTATATTATGATGTCTAGAGGTCTTTAATGCACAACCCTTTGAGATAGCCTATGCTTCATAAACTCCCAACGAAGCTCCTTATGCCATCTGCCAGACATGGACTTTCCATGTCACAAAAATCCTGAATGGAATTTAATTGGCAAGGGTACCAACAATATTATTATTATTCATTAAAAAAATAGAAAATTTGGCCAAATTGCTTAAAATATTAGTAAACCTTAAGTTTAAGCATAAAAGCAGAAGAGTAGGATTTTTTCACAAAATATGGGGAAAAATAGGGCAAATGGGGAAATTTTGCAAAATCAGAAAAACTAAGGAGATAGAGAGATGATTTATACCATGTCCTATAGGCAAAACTAGTTGGTGGAATTTATTGTGCTGAGCTTGCCTATTTAGAATTTTTTTTTAACTCTTTGAGCGTAAAGCTTTAAAATAAATTTCTCAAGCTTCAGTTAACAACATTCTATTTTCAATGGAATCAAGGAGGTTATTGAAACTTTTACACCCTTCTATGTTCAAGTGTTGCAGCTGTGACAGGTTGCCAATGAATCAAGGAGGCTATTTAAATCTATACATCCTACCATGTTCAAGTGTTGCAGCTGTGACAGGTTGCCAATGGAATAAGGGAGCTTATTTAAACATCCACACCCTTCTATGTTCAAGTGTTGCAGCTGTGATAGGTTGCCAAACGAATCAGGGAGATTATTTAAACATCCACACCCTTCTATGTTCAAGTGTTGTAGCTATGACAGGTTGCTAATGGAATCAAGGAGGTTATTTAATCAGGGAGCTTATTTAAATGTCCACACCCTTCTATGTTCAAGTGTTGTGTTGTAGTTATGATAGGTTCCTAATGAAATCAAGGAGGTTATTTAAACTGTGACAATATTTTATTTTTAAGTGTTGCAGTTGTGATAGATTTTCAACAGAATCAAGGAGGTTATTTAAACCTTTAAAATTTCCTATTATATTCAAGTGTTGCAGCTGTGAGAGGTTGATGATGGAATTGGGGAGGTTATTTAAACCTTTGCAACTTTCTATTTTCAAGTGTTGTAGATGTGACAGGTTGCTAATGGAATCAGGAAGGTTATTTAAACCTCTACACTCTTCTATGTTCAAGTGCTATAGCTGTGACAGGTTGCCAATGGAATCAGGAAGGTTATTTAAACCTCTATAGTCTTCTATGTTCAAGTGTTGCAGCTGTGATAGGTTTCCAATAGAATTAGGGGGGTTATTTAAACTTTTACACATTTCTATGTTCAAGTGCTATAACTGTGACATGTTGCCAATGGAATGAGGGAGGTTATTTCAATCTATATACCCTACCATGTTCAAGTGCTACAGTTGTGACAGGTTGCCAATGGAATCAAGAAGGTTATTTAAACGTTCACACCCTTCTATGTTCAAGGTTGTAGCTATGGTAGGTTGCCAATGGTATCAAGGAGGTTATTTAAACCTTTGAAACTTCATGTGGTATGTTCGTGCTACATTTGTGATAAGTTTACAATTGAATTAGGAGGTTATTTAAAACTCAACAACTTACTATTTTCAAATTGCTGCGGATGTGACGGGTTGCGATTAGGAATAAGGAAGGTTATTTAAACCTCTACAATCTTCTATGATCAGGTAATTTGCCTTCGGCCGAGGTTGCCAATAGAATCAAAGGAGGTTATTTAGAAGCTTTTTACACCCTTTTATGCTCAAGTGTTGCAGGTGATAGCTTGCCAATGGAATCCGGGAGCTTATTTAAACCTCCACACTCTATTGTAATTCAAGTGTTGTAGCTATGACAGGTTGTCAATGGAATTAATTTCAGCTAAGTTATACGGTTGGTTCTGGTTAGTTCAGATTAGGTTTGGTTTTGCGGTTAGGCTAAAAAAATTGGGGGTTGGTTAGTTTTGGGTTCGTTAGTACAAAAAACATGTAAAATATATATATATATAAGCAGATTAGAAGCATGAATTAGGATTAGAATATAACGTAAGATCATATAAACAACAAAACACCATAAACTTATATGTCATTTAACACATGCATGATAAATGTTCATTGTTGAAACTTGAATTGCAGTAGCTTGATATACAAAGTCTATTGATGCCAGGGTTTAATTTGTATGATTTTGAAAAAATAAGCCAACTAAGTAGAGTTAGTAGCATTCTTTAGAAATCATAAGAATTTGTTTAGTACACTAGCCATTTTGATGTCTTCTTCCAATCTCAAACATTATTTTGTATTATTGTTACATTGGTCTTGAGAGTGGTAGCTTAATATAGCTCCACAATATAAAATATGGTTTACCTGTGTAGTGTAATAGTGGCATAGGTAGATTTTTCTTTGAAAGTACCAAAGGGTGACTGCACAATTGAAGTGTATAAACACATATTTTTGTAATATCAAGGATACTTTTTGAATCTTCCATGTATTGCTAATATAAAAGGAAAGGTCTTTTTTCCTAATCTGTATGTAGCCATGCTTTTGACATTGTCAAAAAGAGCAAAACTTCCCTAATGATGCAAAGGCATGGCCAAGCAGTTCTAACTCTCCACATGAGAAGAGAGATGTTGGAGAGTACATCAAGTCAGTGAGAACAAAAGTGTAATGTGTTTTACTTTTAGTTTGTAGGATTTCTCTGTTTCTCTACAGATGTGTGATAAATTCTCAATTCAATGATGCAGAACAATTTTTGAAAAAAGAAAGTTGTGTCACAGTCCGCTTTCAATCCAACAAGCAAAATGAAAGCTTAGCCTCTTGGAATGAAAATGTTTGTTTGGAAAACAAATGAATAAGAATGAGGTAGTTAAGGTGTTTAGAGTGATTTAGAGGTCACTTTTAGGGTTCCCTTGGGTGTGGGTCAAAGTCAAACTCCATAAAACATTAAAAAAATGCTCAAAAAATACTTTTTGGATGCTTTGTTTGACATCTATGAAAAATGTGGAAGCATAGAGAAAGCATGTGAAGTTTTTGAAAAAATGCCTCGAAGAGATGTCATCTCTTGGACTACAATTATTGTTGGATATGCACAAAATGGATTTGTTGAAAACGGTTTAGAAACATTGAAGCAAATGTAATTGGTAGGTATAAAGCCAAATTCCACAACCTTTAATTTGCTAGCATCTTTCCTGCATGTGCCAAAATGGGGGATTTAGAACAAGGTATGAACATTCATCAAACCATAAAGAATAGAGGAATTTTGTCAGATACTGTAGTTGCAACTACCCTAGTAGACATGTAGGCAAAATGTGGAAGCATAGACAAGGCATGTGAGCTGTTTGATAGAATGCCTGAAACAGATGCCATCTCAAGGAATACGATGATTGCGAGATATACACAAAATGGATTTGTTGAAAAGGCTTTAGAAACTTTCAAGCAAATTCAATTAGTAGGTGTGAAGCCAAATTCCATGACCTATGCCAGCATCCTCCCTGCCTATGCCAAAATGGGAGCTTTGGAGCAGGGTATGAACATCCATCAAATCATAATAGATGGGGGATTTTTGTCAAATATTATGGTTGGAAATGCTCTTTTAGACATGTATGAAAAATGTGGAAACATACACAAGGCACACGAACTCTTTGATGGAATGCCTCAAAGAGATGTCATCTCGTGGAATGCGATAATTGTAGGATATGCACAAAATGGATTTTGCAAGGATGCTCTCAAAATATTTGCATTAATGAAGCACTCTGAAACATAGCCTAACATTGTAAGCTTTGTTTGTATTATTGGAGTATCGGCGGGATTGAGCTTTTTGTCCCACCGAAATTTACTTCTCCCATCGATGAATTATGTGCCTAAGTTTTATCGATGTATCAGAGGGACTGAGCTTTTTGTCCCACCAAAATTTACTACTCTCGCCGATGAATTATGTGCCTAAGTATTATCGAAGTATCAGAGGAGTTGAGCTTTTTGTCCCACCGATATTTGTTTCTGAGACACCACACAATGATTCCCACCGATGTGCTAGTTGGATGAAGAAATTTAAGAAGGTGGATGAAGTGGGTTTAGGAAAGCATGCCAGAAGTTGGGCTATGTTTTGGTTAGTTGTTGTGTGTTCAAAAAGATGTGGTTCTTTTGGTTGTGTCCTTCCACATTTGTGTATTGGGACACCTACATGCTTTCAAAATACGTCTGATTTGTTTGTCATATTGATGAAGGAGATAACTATGGTTGCAGTTCCTATATTTTCCAACTATTGTGATTTAGAATGTGACAGTGTTGCAGTAGTAATGGAGGGAGGGATATGTAAAAGTATAACTTTGTATGTCAAGAGGTGCTAGGGACTATGTAAATTTCCCTTTTATGTTTAGCTTTTTAAGCTCTAGTCCATTCATTTTAACTGAATATAAGTCCATTCAAACACATTTGAGTTAATCATCAAGTAAATCTACATTTATCTCTAGGACCTCATATTTGGGAATTTGCCTTTCGTAAACTTAAAAGAATTCCATTATGAATAGATTGATATCAAGTTTCTCTTTGCCTACTGAATTAAGGTTCTAATCTATATTTCCTAGGTAAACTGGTGTCAAGGAATATGAGTAACAACTAAAATTGGGCATGTATAATGGAAGTTTGTATGCCCCTTTTATTTCATTGAATTTTTATACATGTTGAACCTATTGTGTTGTCATCATTGCTCAGTGATGACTTACAATTTGGTAGATTAGTTGATTCCCATGACTAGGGAAAACTTGTTGTTCATTATTTCCTTAAATTTGAACACAAGAATGGGTGTTGGTACAAAGAGTACCCTGAGATATAGTTTGTGATTGTTTGGGCTCAAGTAGTTGTTGAATTTTGGAGTCTTTCCAAATAGGTAGAGATTTGAGATCACTCTGTCTAAGCCCATTTTCAACATGGTTCCTTCATATTGTCTCATGAAAACATAGAAATCACTCTTGGCTTGTTTGCAGAATAGTTGATTTTGGAGTTATGCATAATATTGACAATAATGAGTGTTAGCACCTTAACAACAAATTGTTGAAAGCCTGAAAGTATCATTGCTATCCATTGTGCAAGCTAGTTCTATGTCATGGCTCTAATGATGGTTATTTTGTAAAGATCCATCCAAATTTTCCATTGGAATATTTTAGAAGCTTGAGCTTAAGTAGCAACTACAAGCAGTGGCTCCAGATGGACTCCCCAATTGTTGTAATGGAGAATGGATAGTTTTCATGTGTTGTGTGTGAAGTGCTTTGATTGAAGATGCAATGGGTGACACACTCTTTCACACAAAAAAGAGTAGAATGCACTAGAAGCAGGTGCTAGGCACTGTGGATTCTTGAACATGATGGTTGGATATTTTTAGCTGCCTAAAGGAAACAAGTGAGATGATGCTCAAGCAATGATCCATAAGAATTAGTAAAACATTGCTCCTCAACAAACAATTAATAATTCAATTAGATTTGGAAAAATAATAGGATTTTCTATATATAGGGGAGAGGACCTAGTAGCTGAGCACCCTAACTTTGTGCTTCTCAATATCCTACATTCAATCCCAATTTTTTACAGTAGCTTACCTAACAAGTCCCCTACTTATAACTAAGGTTTCAAGGCCACATCATCAAATATGATGCCTCATCAACATGCTTTTTTTCAAGGTGTCCAAAAAGGACAAAAAATAAGTGAGACCGATAGTTGTGCACTAAGTCATGTTTTATTGGTGCACTGATGTGGAATCACATGATTTGTTACTTTTTAGATCTAAGGAATACATTTCATTCAATTATGGGTA
>VDFB02141680.1:0-83875 GCA_007258455.2 Sequoia sempervirens
GATCTCACCCACAGGGGACTTGACTCGCCCTAGCTCGCCTCAGGTACCCAAGGTAAGGGCTGCTGGGCCGTTGGGCTGGGTCGCAAGGACACCCCTTTAGTATCAAAAAAAACAAAAAAGTATATAATATATTAATTATATTTGATATTATATAAATTATAATAATTATTGTATTAATTTTATATATGTATTTAATAGTTTTGTTAAAAAATATAATATATAATAATATAATTATATTATTTATAAAAAAAATTATTATATAAAATATATAATATATATTAATTATATTAATATATACTTAACTAATGTCGGAATGTTAAATAAATGTGCTCATTATTAGGATATTGGCCGTAATTTTCATTTTAATAAACATATTCTAAAACCCTCGTCAAAACCTTATTTTTAGGCTATAGCTCGCCAAATTGGAGAAGTGAAAGGTCAATACCAACAAGGAAGAGTTTGGAGGAGCGAAAACCAATAGCGACAGGAAAGCAGCAAAAAGGGGCAAAAACAGCTAAAAAAATAGCGAAAAATGATGAGCGGTTGAGATGTGTTCAATCGTCTTACATGCCCTATCTCTGAGTTTGCAGAATTTTTTTTTAGTATGAATATTTAGCATTAACATCTCATTAGGGGTTTTTGGTAAGAATCGCAAAGTTAAAATTTAACTATCACATTATGTTATTATTATAATAAAATTAGCATTATTGTAATAAAAGTATTTGTGGTTTAGGTAGAAGATGATGAGCAATTAGATGACAATTCAAAGAAAGTTGGATAAAATTTTGGGATCACACTTATTGTAAGCTTGAAAGTATCACAATTTTAGTGGGTTGGTGAAGATTAAAGTTGTTAAGAATGAAATTGAGTTTGTTTTTTGGAATAAATATTTGTTTAATACTAATAAGCAAATGATAAGTTTGGATAGATTGATTACTTTATTGGGATATAATTTATTGTGTCAATTAAATTATATTTGTATAATATTATTGTATTGATTATAATGTAATATAAATAGAATATTGAGAAGTACTACACCAACAAAAGTGAATTAACACTACATTAGATGATGAATTAGTATAAAAATGTGAAAAATAAGCCAAAAAAAAACAATCTTGAATTATTTTATTTGCTTAAACTATTTTGTTTTATTTTATTTTTTTTAAATTCTATTTTATTTGAAGTGTTATTTTTATTTACTTAGAGTTATTTTATTTGTTTTTAAGAGTTGTTTTATTTTACTTTAGATCTATTTAAAAATTATTTTATTTTATTTACATTATTCATTTTTATTTTTTTATTTGAATATATATATATATACACACATATATATACATACATACATACACACACATATACTATATATATAGTATATTTGTATATATATATGTATATGTGTGTGTATGTATGTATATATATAGTATATTTGTATATGTATATGTATATATATATATACACACACATATACATATATATACACATATACATATATATACACACATATACATGCATGCATACATATACATACATATATACACACATATATATACATATGTATATATATATATATACATATATATATACATATATATATATACATATATATATATATATACATATATATACATATATATATATATATATACATATACATACATATATATATATATATATGTCATGTCGGTTGTTGTCCATGTCTTTTAGGTAATAAAATATTCTTAATAAATAAATAAATGAGATTTTAAGAGTAAAATAAAATAACTATAAAATAAATTTTAATTAAATAAAATAAAATAATTATTAAGCAAACAAAAACAACTCTTCCCCACTTATTTATGAGGTTAGTGGAGTTAGTTCAATTGGAAACCCAAGAAAAGAAGTAAAATGACAACATGCATTAAATGGATGTGCAAAATAATTTTTGATGATGTAGTTGGAGGTAATTTTGGAAACTTTTGAGTGAGAAGTCTAGTTCTAGATTTAGAAGCGAAATTGATTGGAGCTACCTCAAGAAAATCAAAAGATGGAACAAATAACAACATAGAAATGCAAGCATTGGTTCTTGTGCTTCAAATATGTCATATATCTAAAATTAAGGATCTAGAGGTAAATGGAGAGTTAATGGTTATTATCAATTAGTTTTGCAGATGAGGATCAACAAATTGGAAGATAAATAACATACTCCACCTCATATGGTCATAAATCGATTCACTAAACATCATAACCACCCAACATGTGCACAAAGAAGATAATGGTATAGCAAACTACTTAGCTAACTATGTCATTAATGTTGGGAATAGAATGCCATTTAATTGCAATCCTATACATTATTTCATGTATCTCCTAAGTCCTTGAAAAGTGTTCCCCAAACACTAGGATTAGAAAGAGATTAAATTTGAATGAAATGAACATGTAAATTGACATTTGTAATTAATTCTAAATGAGAGGAACATGTGGGGACTCCCATGAAGAGCTCCTACAAAATAGGAGCACATGGGGCACCCACATGGAAGGTGGAACTCGCCTTGAGTAAAGTTAATTGTTTGGAGTAAAAGATAACACTTCAATAATGCATGTAAAAATCCTAGAAGTTAGGGATTGATGTTTACATGCATGGAGTTTAGTTTAGTTCAATTCATATCAGTTCAATTCAATTCAATTCAATTTAGTTTAGTTCAGTATCAATTCAGTTCAATTTAGTTCAGTTCAATTATCTTTGGTTGCATGTAGTTAGTTTTAGTTAATACTAGTTGACTTCAGTTGACTTGGAATGCATGACTAATGACTTGAGTTGCATGATGGATAATAGGTGACTACTTTCAATTAACAGGGGATGATCAATCATGCATGGTATTTGCATGAATGGTGGAGAGATATGTTTCAGTTAACAGAGATTGACTTGGACCCATCTTGGGCGCCCAAGTTGGCATCTTGGAGTTAACACTTTTGCATGATAAGATATTTTATAAGGCTGAGTTAAGTGGGCCCATTCTTGGGCGTCAACTTTGAGGAGAAGCTTACAAGATATCTTTGTAATCAACGTTGAGTTATGACTTCATTTTGGGATACCCAAATGGATAAAGGACTTGTTTTGACATTGTTTTTCACTGTAGAACTCTACTTGCAAAGAATAGGCGTGGGTTTTGTGAGATAAGCATTGTGCTTTGTAATTGTAAACTTTTTGGAGTTTGCAAGGCTCATTATTGTATATTTATTGCATCAAGCTGAAGAGATTTTATCAGATTTTATTGCAGATTGTGAAGAAGAATTGTTGAAGGCAAAATAAGCATCTCAAGCAAGGATGGAATTATTGTAATCTTATTCTGAGATTAAATAATCCATTGATTCTTGGTGGAGTTTTTTCCTGAAAGGGTTTCTCCACGGTATATGTTGTGTAACTTCTTTCTTCTGGTCTTATTCTTCTATAATCTTCTATCTACTTCTACAAATGGTAAAATGAATTAAGCAGATAATCATCCACAAAGAAATTGTAACAAAGAATACTTAATTAGATCTACAACTACAATAGTTTTACAAATTATTAAGCTACATAATTACCTCCAATTTTCAACAATTAATATGGACAAGGACCACATTAGAAGCAATAAAGAAAACATGTGGGAATCCTTACATTCACACATTTATCTCTAGGATTGGATAAAGGTGATGAGACACAATGGAAATAAAACAACACTTGACCCCTCCTAACATGTACAAAGATATCTCCTCCAAGATGGATGCAAACTCAAATACAGAGTAATAAAAACATAATTAGAATTCAATTATCCTATAGAACTAGGAGTATGGATAACTTCCCCCATGAATTACCTAAGACATACCTATAAGTAACAATCTTACACTGCCATTGTAATCAAAACTAAATCACCTTTGATTAAATCGCTATAATGAGAAAGATAGGATCGAAAGGAATTCTCTAGAAGATAATAGCCAATATAGTTCGCATCCTCCTCATATTGGGTTTATAAGAAAAAAATAGACACAAATGTGTGTCTAGTTAGTGATACACACTGAAAGGGATTTTTGGGCACCATAACTAAGCTACAACTAAAGAAAGTTTCAAAACTAGGTCTAGCTTTTTATTATATGCAATTTAATGGCTCCTTAGGGAAGAATACTTGATTATCAATCATAGGTATCCTATCAAATTGATCATATATTCAATATTTATGTACACCCTTTTTTATTTGAGTGAGTACAAGATGTTCATATACTCTCTACCAAATATCATGATCAAAAAATATCTACTTAGTGGCCTTCATGACACTTAACAAGTTGTGGTCCTTGGGGTTGATCTCCCTCTACTAGTTGGCATCTTATAGGCAACAAAAAAGAATATAGTTGAACTATGGAGGCCATTTATTATAAAATCCAATGCATAGTTGGAGGACTAAAGGAAAAAAGGGCATCAAAGGCATTAGAGATCCTAAAACAGGTGGTGGGATTAATCGAGACTCTTGATATCAAAAGGATTATTATCATGTTCATAGATAGCTCTAAAGAAGAAGGTTAAAGGTTTTCATTAATAGTTATATGGTGATCTCTATGAATTTTTTTTATAGCCCGTGCCTAATAGATAATAGGCTTGCTAAGTTTTGGGGCATTTTGTATATTTAGCCTTGCAATCTCTAGATAGAAATATAGACTAAAATGGTAGCCTTCAAGTTTTAATGTGCTATTTACTCATTATGGTTGCATATTGGGATATGTAACATTCAATGAGGGAACCAAAATTACTAAATTTATCAACAAAATAAAAATTGATTCATCAAAGAACTATTTTATATACATCTAGAGGGAACTGAAGAATAGGTCCCTCTGAAGCAGAATATGTACATCATGGATAATGTACTGTGTGTGCATAGATAATGTGTTGTGTGTGCATGTGGTTTTAAAGAATGAGAATTTATGCCTAGGTGATTTCAAGGGTGGAGTTGTGTAACTCAACCTCTAGATCACCAAACATGTTGGGTATGTCCTGTAATACTGATGTAGGACTTTGTGAATCAATTTATGTTTTAGGTTCACTATGAGCACCATATTGTTGGATCAATAAAAAGATGAAGTCATCATGTTGCATTGGTTTCTTGTATAACTTCAGTTTATGACTGTTAACAAGAAGTGAAAATTGGACTGCATCAATGGTATGCAACTGTACTGCTCCATTAGGGTAAACCTTGCTAATCTCATAAGGGCCCAACCATCTAGATTGGAATTTTCCCTTGAAATATTTATACCTTGATTCATATAACAATGCTCAATCTCCCACAGTAAACTCTTTTGTTTTAATATACTGATCATGCCATTTCATTCGTTGTTGTTGTATTACCTCTGTATGATGGGTTGCTTCCATCCTGATCTCATCCCACCCATTCAAAATGTATCCTTTCTTTTTGTGCTTTTGTTAAATCCATTCCCAACTCTACTATTGTCCCCAATGTTTTGTATTCAAATTCAATAAGAAGGACAATTCTCTTTCCATAAACTAACTCATAAGGTGTAAACCCAATGGTTGTTTTCCATGTAGTCTTATATGCCCAGACTGCCTCAGGTAACCTTGAAACCCAATCCTTCCTATGCAGTTGCACTATCTTGGTGAGAATGCTTTCAGTCTCCCTATTTGTGACCTCCACTTGACCATTAGCTTGTGGATGATAGGGTGTGAATTTCTTATGTATGATTTGGTATTCCTCAACCAACTCGGTGATTAGATCATGAGTAAATTGGGGCCCTTGGTTGGTGACTATTTCTCTAGGTACTCCATACCTAGTAAAAATATATTCATATAAAAACTTAGCCACATTACCATCTTGCAAACTGTAGAGCCTTAATTTCCATCCATTTTGTCAAGTAATTAGTGTAAACAAGGATATATTCCTTGTTGTTTGATATAGGAGAGATTGGTCCAATGAATTCTAAACCCAATTTGTCAAAAGGTACCAATGTCAACTGAGGTTGTAAAGGAATCTCATCACTCTTTGTTGGCCTTCCCATCCTTTGAAACCTATCACAAATTTTGGTGTATTTAACATCCTTATATAGAGTAGGCCAATAATAGCCACTTGTCAAGATCTTAAAAGTTGTTCTCTTTGTTGCAAAACTTCCTCCACATGGCTCATCATGGCATGCTTTCATAATATCAAAAATCTCATCTTCTCTGATGCATCTTCTCATGATGTTATTAGGCCCTATCTATAACAGATAACTAGATATCCAAGAATAAGGAAAACATTTATGAACCAACTGTCTCTTCTCTCTTGGTGAGAAATGTGGTGGAATTTTCCTCGTGACCAAATAATTAGCAATATCTGCATACCAAGGTGTTTGTACTTGCAAAGCAAACAATTTTTCATTAGGAAATGAATCATCCACCACTCCCTCAATTGATTGTATTGGCAGTATTGATAGGAAATCTACTACCACATTTGCTCATCCAAGTTTATCTACACATTTGGTAATGTCAAATTCTTGTAAGAGAAGTAGCCATCTTACCAATCTATCTCCAACTACTGGCTTGTTCATCAAATACCTGATTGTTGGTGATATGTATGGACGAAGACTGGATAGCTAATAATATAATGTCTAAATTTATTAATAGCATAAACTACAACAAGCATCTCTTTTTCTATTACAGTGTAGTTTAATTCTGCCCCTTGAAGATTCTTGCTGATGTAATAAATTGCATACTCCTTGTTACCATCCTTTTGACCTAACACTACCCCAATAGAAAAATCTAAAGCATCTGCATGTATGTGAAATGGGAGAGTCCAATTTGTTGCTTGAGTCAAAGCTTTCTTTAGTTCTTCAAAGGAGTGTTGACACTTAGATGTCCATTGAAACTCAATATCCTTACTCAACAAAGTAAATAAAGGTGCAACAATCTTACTAAAATCTTTGATAAATCGCCTGTAGTAGCCTACATGACTAAGGTAGCTCCTAATATCTCTTTATTTATGAGGAATAGGTAAGGTAGATATTATCTCAATTTTGTGTGGATCAACCCATATTCCTTCACTGGATATAAAGTGTCCCAATACTATTCCTTGTGTCATCATCATGAAGCACTTCTCATTGTTGAGTGATAAGTTGTATTTCTTACACCTTTTTAATACTTTTTCCAGATTACTAAGAGCTTCCTCATAACTTTCACCATAAGTGGTGAAATTATCCATGTATATCTCCATGCAATCATGTGCAAAATTAGAAAATATGTTGAGTACTACTCTTTGAAAGGTATTTGGAGCATTACACAAACCAAAAGGCAAGATATAATATGCATAGGTTCCCCAGGGCCAGGTGAATGTGGTCTTATCTTGATCTTTTGGTGCAATCTTGATCTTATTATAACCACTGAAGCCATCAAGAAATGAGAAATATTTATTTCCTGCCAAAGAGTCAAGAACTTGGTCAATAAATGGTAGTGGGAAGTGATCCTTCCTTGTGGTAGCATTTGGTTCCCTGTAATCAACACAGACTCTCCATTTCCCACCTTTCTTGGGAACTATTACCAATGGTGAAACCCATTCACTATCTGATATAGGGTATATAAAACCTGCATCTAAAAGCTTTTGCAGTTCAACCTTCACTATCTCTCTTAGAGCTGGATTCATGCATCTTTGTGGTTGTCTTATAGGTCTGTAGCCATCATTAATGTAAATCATGTGCATGCATAGATCAGGATCTATTCCCTTCATATCATGGTAATCCCATGCATATGTGACTGAGTGTGCCTACAACACTGTTTGCAAAGAATTTTGTTGTTCTGATATTTAACTTCCTCCCTGGCATAATTTCCAACTCCTTTGATGACTCTTGAACTGATGAGAGATCAAGGCTTGGTATGATAAGTAAACATTGTTGAGGAAGTAATGAATGCAATAGCCATGATATCTCTTCAATAGAATCAATAGGTATAATACTTTGCAAAGGGTCTTATAGGCATATGAGACAGTTCTGCTGGTGTGGATTCCTACCATAGCCACTTTGGATTATATGAGTAATGAGCTCATCTTCATCCTGGTCATCCAATAAGGGGTTGCGCTCTATGGTCATCAGTGTATGCAGAGAATAGTTATCTTCCTCCTCTTCACCCAAATTAGGCCAAATGGTGTGCTCCAGGTATACATATGGTTGGGCGGGTGGATAAAGAACCAAGTTCTTTGTAATTGTCCCATTGGATATTATCATTTTACCAAACCTGAAACCTATAAATGCATTGGTTGTTGACAACCCAGGCCGGCCTAGGATGAGTGGGTAACCCGAAAGATTAACTTTGGGTTGCAGCACTATGAAGGTCTGCAGGGTATTCCCAAGAATACAAGGCAATAACTAGGTCTTCAATAATTCCCTCGGGCTTAACCATGGACCTATCAACTAATTGCGAAATAGTTTGCATGGGCCTGAGGTTGATCAACTGAAGCAACAACATTGTTTCTTTTGTCATGACATTGATGGTTGCCCCCAATTCTATCAAAGTATTCTTAATGAGGGTCCCATTAATATTAACATCCACAATTGGACTACCAGGATCAATATACTTAGGGACTGTAATGTTCCCCAACATGATATGTGCAAGATTCCCCAAGACATGGACTGTCTGTGGATCTTTCCTTTTCCTACCTAGTTTCTTAAGACAAAGATCCCTTACAATTTTGGTATAGATAGGGATGTCTTTGATAGCTTGGATAAGTGGGATTTTGATTTTCACATCTTTCAATTGTCCTAAAAGGTCTGTCTTAGCCTGTGTGTGATGCTTTTGCACTACTAGGTGTTCAGGAAAAGGTGGCTTGGGATTTTAGATAGTTTGGTGTACCTAATTTGGTTCAAGCTCCAAAGATGGTTTATCAAAAGCCTCAACTACAAGTTCCTCATCCTCCATTTCTATAATTTGGGGAGATGAAGGTCCAACAAGTTGTTTTCCTAATTTGAGGTGGACATCACTCACCTCTACCCCATAAGTGGGGTATTGCATAACTTCATTAGTATAAGCATGTTGAACAGGCTTAGTGTTAGGGTTAGGTGTAGGTTGGGCAAGTATTTGTTGCTTAGGTGGATAGGATGTAGGATTTGATGGATGCATTAGAGCTTGTTGTTATTGTGGAGGAGGGAGCATGGGCTGCTAATAGTTCATATTTTGTTGTTGCCATTGTTGGCCTTTCTGCCATTGGGTCTGCCATTGATTTTGTTAAGTTGGCCATTGTGGATTATAATTGGAACCTTGAAAATTCTATTATGGCCAAGGATTTGGTTGTTGGTTCCAATTTGGCTGGGCTTGTGGCCACTATTGAGGGTTCTACCACTGGTTTGGGTTTGCTTGTCAGGGCTGAGAGTTCCAAGTAAAAAAGTTTTGGCTGCCAATAGGAAAAGATGAATTAAAGCTAAGGGGGTCTTGTGACATACCTTGTCTCCACTGCCATGGCCTCCTTTGTGCTATATAAAAGAGTTTTCCATCATCTCCTTTAATGGGTTGAAAATAAAGCTTCTCAACTTTATCATGCTTGATATTGGCCACTCTTTTGCATTTACAATTTATTTTTTGTTGCCTGTAGCTTGGACAATATTCAGTGAGAATAACCTTAGCTTCCTCCTACTTTTTCTTAATATGGAGAGCATCCAGCTGTGTTGCCAAATGACTGATTATATCCTCCTTCATGTTGGATAATAGATTGCTCAGCTCTACTTTTGAAACCCTAGTAGATGATTTACCAAGAACTAATGTTCTATTTTCCCTTGCCTTTTTTGTGAAGGTCTTGGAATAATTCCTACAGGCCTTACAAATGTCTGAAAATGGTTGCTGAGAAATATCTTCTTGGCCAATGAGGTTCAAGGCATCCATATAATCTTCATTAACCCCTCTCAAAAAGACTAGCTTGAGAGACTCTTCTGATAACTTGTTCTGGGGGTTTTCTTGAGAGCAAACTAAAATATTTCAACATAATCCTCTAATGGTTCATTATCCTTTTGTGTCATTCGGAATATATCATCCTTTCTCCTATCAAGTCCTCTACAGTAGTCCTGATACTTCTCTAAGAATAGTGTCTTCATGGTTTCCCAGTCAGGAACAACATCTTTACTTAATCCCATGAACCATCTCAAAGCTACATCTTTGAGGGTGGTAGGAAAAAGTTTTAACCTATGCGCATCAAAAGTATAATTGCTATCAACTAGGATTTCACTCTAGCTAAGCCTAAACTCAGTTAATCATGTTGAAACATTGGAATATCTTCAGGTTGTGGGTACCCTATAGTGAAGATAGACCTCTAGATTGTGGGCTAGTTCCCCTTTTGATTTTCTAAGGAAACTAATGATTATGCAGGAAAAGAGATAGAAGGATTTAAAATGAATGGAAAAATTGAACTTGAAAGGATGGTGATGCACCTAAATGACTATGAAAATGCAAACTGATTCACAACTATTTTTTTTTTAGAAAGATCTGTTCACACAGCTCAGAAAAGGGCAATTTGATCATAATAATGTTTCTAAAGAAGGCTTAATAATCTTTATTTTCAGAAGGAAAACTATGTTTCACAACTTGGAAGATAGAATAAACACAAGCACAACCTAAGACCTATGATAAAGGATTGATTTTGTGCATATATAGTAACATGAATGAGACAAAACTAGAGGTTTTGGTGATTAAAACACATTAACTTCATCAAAATCATTCATAAAGACACATTAATCTAAGAAGGTAAAATTGATAAATCTTGAACAAAAATAGCAGGAAAATACTGCATAAATGATAATAAGAAGTAACCTGTAATGTGTTGCTCTATATAAATTTGTAAACTAAGTTACAAAACCTCTCAAACTCTCTGCAATTAACATGAGAGTAGAAAGCCAAAACTGAGAAAAAACCTAAGTCTTTTCTCCTATATACAAAACAAAAGTCTCAAAGTGCCAAGAGGTGGCACTTGCGGTTACTGCATCTAAAAGTATCTCCTCCAAGATGATCCACGAGCAAAAATGAACACCCCAAAAAAGAGGGGTCAAAATTGAAGAAATTTGAGCTAAAATAGCCTCAAACTCACCGTCACAATCAGTTTGACCCAAGTGGACTTCAAACTCACCTAGTCAACTGAAAATTAGACTAAAAAATCTCCTGTTGAACTCCACTTCTAATTTTTGCATGATTTTGAGATGAAGGCAATCAATCTAAACAAATAATAAAGCAATCAATTAAGGATTGCTTTAACTTGTGTCATGGAATTTCCTAAATTTGCATTTGCATGACATTAATTAAAGCAATTTATAATTTGATTGCTCTAATAATGTTTACATTTAATTTTTATTTCAACTCATGCAAGAATTGAAGAGGTCAACCATGAGTTCGACTTATCACTTTGCATACTCAAAAATACCTAAGGCATTAACTTGGCATAAAATGTTTAAAACAATGTGAAAAATTACCCAAAGTTTGATGAAAATAGGGCAAAAAGAAACCCTATAACAAAATACCCGCGACATCCTTTCATTTCTCACTCCACACTTAGCAATTTTTTGTTGGGCGCCGCCATGCTAGGGTTTCATTGAAGCATTTTGAAGATTTTTTCTGTGAGATTTATGTTGGATTTTGAGTGGTAAGAGCCTTTTCTATATAAATTTGTTGTGATTTATCATTCCCTATAAATGAAAACAATTATTCCAGCTTCATTGTGAAAGAAAAGAGGTCAAAACATTCATTTTCTGTGTGTTCCATTATCTTCTAAAGCTTTATATATGAAATTGCTTCTACTCTTGCAAAACTTGGGAGTTTCTTCATTTTCTACAGTAGCCTTTGCTTCACTATTGTATTTTCTAGTTATTTTCTTATGTATGGTCGTGGCTCTATGAAAACCCTTAATCATTTTCTAGAAAATAACTAGAGCTAATTTTCTGTATTTTCATGGGTCGACCCAACTTTTCTATGAAAGGGAATGGAGATAACCCTCCATATTTAGCTTGGCCTTTATGTTTAGCAAGAAACTCCATGGCTCTTCACTTTATTTTCAAACAAAAAAAACCCCTATGGGTTCTTTCTTTGCAAGCACTTCTCTGTTACTTCTCTGTGAAAATGAAAAAAAACTTATACCCATTTTGGGTTCCATCTTCATATATATGTAAAACTCAAGGGCTTAAAAAAACCCTAGGTTGTGGCTACTCCTGTTGGTGGGTATTCTATTTTTCATGAGCTTGAGATGTAAACCCTAGGGTGAGGCTACTCCTGTTGAAACCCTAACATAGAAACAAGGGTTTGTCTTCTGGAAAAACAATGGGTAGAAGACCCTCTTGTGACAGTCGTGGCTTTATTTAAACTCTTTGCTTTTCCTGGAAATGCATAAATGAAGAAAACCCATCTTGAAACTTGGCTCAACCTTTGTTCTTGTTCCTTCTAACCCTATTTAATACTAGTTGAAGGTTACATTCAAGATGGAATTTTCTAGAAACACTTACAAGACACCTCTCACTTAGACATTCCTATGCATTTATTCAAACTTTATGCTCTATCTTCTAATGTGTTTCACAGTAAAATGAAAATGTATAGATTGATGTTACATAGTTGTATTTCAATGACCTACATTTATGATGTGTCTTTGATTGTTCTGGCACAATGCCACTTGCTTCGATGCTTCATTTGTTGTCCTGCATTAACAAGTACTATGATGATAAAGTTAATGCATGTGCTTAATGATGACAGTGATTTTTGTGATACCTAGCTCACTATTTTGTCAAATAGTTTCAATTATTGGCACTATACTTTGCATTATTAATAAGGTTGTTTCACTATTTCTGATGATTTCACTGTATTATCATTTCACTATATCATCATTTAGATTTAGTATAGCAACTTTGCTTATTCACTGTACTTGTTATCTATCCTTCCCATCCTACAAGTTTTGGGGTGTGAACATTTGTTAGTACCTGAAAGTGATCACTGTCCACTTAAACCTCCTCTCGCTTAAGGTTTATGCCTCCATACAACCAACTATGTCATTGTACACATTTTACCATTACTACTCATTGCCCTGTATATACTTGGAGTCCCTTTGATGTTGGCTTTGATGTGCCTTCACCTTGTTGCTAAACATGTTCATTAAGCAAATACTGACATGCTAACTATACTAGATCCTTTTAAAAGCTTTTGAACACTATCATTATAATCAGTTGCTTTGACCTTAGCATTTACTTTGACCTTAGCACTAAATGGCACTGTTCCTTTTTATTGCTTAATCACTACTTCTTCAATGACTGTACTCCATTGATGATATGTTGCTTTCTGAGCATAATGTATTCATTGATAGATGATATGCTTCTTTAGAAACTTGTAGTGACTGCCATGATTGAAGACACTTCCATTGATTAAAATATACCTCATGTCCCCTCTAAAAATCCAAGAGAGCAACATGTTGGGCTCAACCCTTATGGGAGCCCATTTTTCTCCACATGTTGTGATGTCAAACCATGAAAATATGGAATATCAAATGAACCTATACTTGCACAGTGAACAAAAAAGTTAACAAAACAATGAAGTTGAAAGCTTCCAATGATGCATTAATTCTTCTGCTCCTAAATGTTTGTGAAATTTGCATATCTGGTCAAATGATTTATAGGAGTAGATTATATATTTGTTGATGTATGCATATGAAGAGAAAATTGGTCCTAAGCTCTAGCACAATACATTCATCCCTTGCAGGTATTTCTGGAGTGACAATGGAAGGAGTTGGAGCTGGAGCAACTAAAACTGAAGACACAACTGACAACTTCATGATTCGTCATTTAGGCAATGACAGATCAAATTTCCTTTCATGTTCATTACTTCTTCAGTTGTATACTTTAATCTTTGTGTTTCATTTCATCATGTATTTCTCAGTTACTCCCACGGCTTGTGTGGGACATCATGTTTCGTTGTAAAATGAATAAATACAACAATACTATGCAAAGTTGTGTAATTTTCTGTTGTAAAGAGCATTTGCATAAAAAAACTAAACCTCATTTGGAAGCATCTTTTATATGATGACAACACTTTAGCAGAAATTTGTATGTACCTTTTTTCCTTAGCTACAAACTATGTTTCAACTCTACCTGATTGAGTTGTAAGCAAAAATTAGGTAACAATAATCATAAATTTTGCATAAGACTTCAAATTCAAAGAGGAATGTATTTGGGTCTTCAGTCATTAACCCATAGAAAACTGGCAAGGCCGAAGGAGGAATGCTCTTCAGCATTGTGGTCCTTTCCTGATCAGTAATAGGAAACTCAAATGTTGGTTGAGTATCATCATCATCTCCTGCATCACCCATGGTGCGGTATGTTCCTTTTGTATGTGCGCTAGAGGTTGGTGGAAAGGAAATTTCTTCTTCAGTGGTTCCTCTCTAAGTAATAGGGTCACCAATTTTTGCAATAGCTTCTTGCATGTGAAGGGAAGGAACCTACCCAAGGGATCTCTCTACCTCTGCATACATAAAATATGACTTTAGATTTAGCGGGCCTACATAATGTTAGTAGCTTGGTGTTGAAAAAGGTGGTATCTAACCATCCTAATGCTTGAAAAGAGAAATTAACTATAAAATTTACTATAAGAACAAGTCTATGAAGATAGCACCATCCCCGATAACGGTGCCAAAAATGTAGAGTCTAAGCTAATGTATTGTAAACTTGGTAACATTTACTCAATTCAGAGGGTTAGCTGGCTGAACAGTCCACTTCACATTACTTAAGACTACATTAAATCATCAACCAAGGTGTTTCAACTTATGACGGTATTGCACTATATGTACCTTTATGGACTCTTGTTCACCTAAATTATCCTATGCAAACCTATTCAGACTATTCTACATTGCTAGAATTTTATAGAATTGCAAAAACAATAAAAGTAGTTACAAAACCTAATGGCTACGGGTATTTGCAGCATAAGCTATAGGTGACTACTAATAACAAGTAAGTACATAATCAATCCAAAACCATTCAGAATAATATAATAATCAATTTAAATCTCTGGAGTGTTATGATTTGCTAACTACATGACTGTTCATGAACAACAACTACTATAATCAATTGTAAGAGCTCTTCTACTTTAATTTGTAATGCATTTGTGAAACAATAAAAATAGTTTTAATAGGAATGCATAAATAAATGAAGTGAGGAGTAGTACCTCAAGTGGCCAACTCAAAGGACTATATCACTTAACTTAGAACCAAATCTAACTCAGATTCTTACACATCCATGTAACTGTGGACCAAGGATTGTCAGGATGGGTCAATTACGCTTGATCCATGATGAATCAAAGCATAAGTTAGCCACTACACCTCAATCACAAACAAAATCATTCAAATTGAAAGTTAAACTAAGCATTTACACAAACTAAAAGTTACAAACTACGAAAACAGTTAAATTCCTACTCTAACCCATTTGAAACTTATCCTATTTTGCAATTGGTGTTGTGTTGATGTGGAACAACGACCCTTTCCCAATCCTATGATTAGTGAGCCCTTTTCAATTGATTCTATGGAAGAGAATCGATGAAACCATTGTGATAAATGGATGAAAACCTGATTTATGCTAAATTAAACATGATATAAGCTAAATTGACACGATTCTATGCTAAAAGTGATCTAATTATGCAATTGTTAAGCTAATTCTAAGCTAAAAGATGGAAACCCTAATTTATAAACAAACTAAGATGGATGCATGGAAGCCATTAATGGATGTCTTAATCTATTATGCAACTAAAATAAACTAAATTAAGGTAAAAGTGAGTAAATTGAGAGTGTGAGTGTGAGTTAATTCAACAACAAGACTTTGCAATTGAAAGATGGATCCATTTGTCTCCAAATAGTGTCATATTTATAGGAAAGCAAATGAGAAATGGAGGGTTGAGATCAAAAAGATCAATCAATGGTCAAGGATGGAAGGAAGAAGAGGCATGGATCATGGATTCTCATCAATAGATGAGAATGCATGATGGGTTTTAATCAAGGGCTCATATTTGCTCCAAACAAACACACTTTTGACCTGCTCACATAGGTTAAAGGTGACTTGATCAAAAGGCTAAAGGTTTAGCTTGCTCAAGAAGCCAAGTGAGTTGATTGGAGGAGAGAGAATATTCTCATGGGTGTGGATAAAAGATATTTTGTAAATTAAAAGAAAGTTTTAATTGTGCATAAAAGGGATAAGGAATATTCCATGGGAATATTCCCCTTTTAGAGGAAATTAGTTTAATTGCACAATTAAGAGATTGCAAGAATTAAAGTGTGATATTCATTAAATTAAATGATTTAATGAATGGGGGAGAGATGAAATGGTATTTAATTAAATAACTTAGGGTTATTTAATTAAATAAGATGACTTAGGAAATTAAATTAAATATTTTGATTTATTTAATTTAATGAGATGAAATGTTAGTGCGAAGGGGGAATGAATTAACTTGAATTGATGAATTAGGTTAATGGAGAAAATGATGCCATTAATTAAATTAACTAGGTTAATTTAATTAATTAAGCAAAAATGGGATGGGTTTAAAGAGGAAATGATGTTAGTAAACCTATTTCGAGTGTATGATATCATTCAGGACATTTTTCACTGTGGACATTTTGCCCCTCTTTGAAGCGAGGTACCTGTTGTTTCGGTTCAAAGAATAACACTTTTTGGATTAAAATTGCTACTTAAATCAATTTTTATTTATTTTTTGACTTTTTAGATGCCCCAGTGGAAGGATAAAGTTGATTCCCTGCCCCCTTGAGAAATCGAGCAAAAATTTTGAATTTTGGGTTGATTTCTCAATAAAGGTTAAAAGTTGCCCCAAGGGTCTAGAAAGGCTCTGAGATGCAATAATTATGCCAAAAAATGCAAAATTAGGTTCTAATTGGAAAAATTGGTGAATATGATGATAAGCCCTAGTTTGAAGGTGAAATTAGGGCAAAAAACCCTAATTTTCTAGCATAAATAAGCCAAGAAGGATCACTTTCAATTCATTTGTGCATTCACACCTTAAGGAATTCTTGCGATTTGAGCCCTAACCCTTTGACGAAATGGTGTGACGAGAGCTCCCCAGGCACATTCTCGACCGAGTACGAGAGTATCAATGGATTCTAGGCTTAGGACCACCGATATGTAACTCAAAACTTGATTTGAAATTTGACTTTTTGATGCATTTATTGATCCTTGAAATTTAAACTTTGGCAGCATCACTATATAGCGGCACCTATTTTGTAATCGGTGATGCTAAAATAAATTAAAGGGACGCATATGTATATGGTGACACTATTTGTGATTTAAAATTAGGGTTTCTAATTTTAAATTGTGACGCATACTTGTATAGTGATGCACTTGTCGATTTAGAAATTAGGATTAGGGTTGGCCAAAGATTAAATCGCGACGCCGATGTATTTGGCAACACACTTTGCGATTTGAAATTTGAAATGCCTTCGAGCGTCGCAATTTGAAATTTAAATATAGCGACGCTATTTGTGATTTTTCAACTAAAAATTTCAAATTGAGTCAAATTCCTTCAATTTTTTTATGTCATGTGCTTCGTGGGTGCAAGAGGTTATCACACCACTATTGTCGTGTGAGCATAGGCCCACCATTTTGGAGAGACTAGATGATTTGTCAGAGTTATGTTAGGAGCACCTGGGTGATATCGGGATTTGGTATGTTGCATATGCACCCGTCATCCGAACTCATTTAGCCATGATGACTGCTTTGTGTGAGAGATGGCACAGTGAGACTTTGTCCTTTCATCTTCCCACTGGCGAGGCGACAGTGACCTTGGAGGATGTATGGCACATTATGCGTTTGTCGATACATGGTGAGGGGGTGATTTACGATGCTGACTCCGAGTTTGACGCCTATCTCAAAGTGATGGAGCTGGAGAACATTGCTCTTGTTACATCACAAATCGACCTCGAGATGTATAAAGGTTACCTTCCTACATTCAGATTGATCATTGCAGCCATCATTTGAGGTTTGGTGGTTCCTGACAGATGCAACAGAGGGTTCAGCCCAGGATGGGGCTTGGCATGGCACCAGATGCTCTATAAGAGGACTCTTTTTGCTTGGGGTCCAGTGATGTTGGCCTCACTTTATCATGACATGCACGACTTTGTTTATTATGATGGGAGAGCCATTGGTGCAAGGGTGACTTTGCTTCACATTTGGGCATGGGAGCATATTATTGTGCTCTAACCAATAGTGCAGATGGCAGACATGGAGCTAGATGATCCTATCATTTGGAGGTATAGAGGTGCAATCACCCTGCAACACACTGGATAGATTGGGCTCCCATACTAGCAGTGGGTTTTGGATGATATGACAGTTTTCAGGTGGCGCTCGTGGCTATAGATGCCACCATGGTACGATGATGCTCAACAACTATTCTTTGCGAGACAAACCTGATACATGTAGGTTCGTGAGCATACCATCATTGAGTGGTACCTGCCTGATAGAGTGGCATGACAGTTTGGAGAGGTTTAGGACATGCCAGATTATTCCTACAGGGCTATTTTTGTGAGGTCTACTCATGAGGTTCCCATATGGGGACCTACTATTCCAGCACCAAAGGCAGTGGAGAGCTTCAGACAGTTAGTGGCTTAGCCATGGGCCTACGACTAGGGTCAGGCGGTAGTGACCACGCTTGCTTATGATGCTTGGTTCATACCTCTGTTATGCTTGACAGATTCAGTAGGTGCTCCTCCCAGAGGCATGGGGCAAGAGACAGAGGACAGGGACAGGGCGCCCAGTGTGGCCAAGATGGGTAGGTTCCAAGGGCTCCATCAGTTGGTTCATACCTCCACGACACTTGACAGGTTCAACCACAAGTTGTACAGTAGCAGGCAGTGTCGCCACCACCACCTGATGCCAGAGATGTGCAAATACAGTAGGAGTAGTAGCAGGTGCAGATTTTGATCGTTGAGCAGGATCAGGCCCGCCAGCAGGTTTTGGCTATTAGTGTTGAGCGGGACCAGGTGAGACAACAAGTGGTTGCCATTACGATGGAGAGGGACCATGCCCAGTAGTAGTTACAGACTGTGATTGCAGAGAGAGACTAGGAGATTGGTCAACGACATTAGATAGAGGCCATGACAGTAGCCTCCCAGGGCAGGACAGTTTCAGCGAGATTATACAAGGAGCCCATGACAGAGGCTACATACTATAGGATGCATTACCACGGAGATGTACCGCATGCACTCCGACAACTTGATTTTTCATAATGTAGTGATGCATGGTAAGATTTAAGGAGTAGCCAAAGAGGCAGGCCAAAAAGGGTAGCAACCATTAGGGCTAACTCTCATGTATAAACACTTTTTTGACTTTTGTTGCCCGATTCTTTAACACAGATATACATTCATGGGCTCCTTTTTGATAGCCTCGTGGATATTGTACTTATGATTGACACACATACTCTGATTCATATTTTGTACCATGACATTCACTTTTGATATATATATATATATATATATATATATTGACGTGCTCACTTTATTTCATGCTTATTATGTATGGATGTATATGATATGATATGCTTATATTTGATCGTGTATGGATGCACTTTGCTTATGCCTATGTGATATGTGATGATATGTGATGATATGTGATGGATGGATGCATTGTTATGTTTTTTTTTAGTATCTTTTCACTATATGATATGGGATGAATGATGCAAATGATGTGGATGCATTTCATTTTTGTGTATTTTCTACACAATTTTATGATGATGTATGCATATGGATGTATGGATGTAAATGATAATGCAATGCATGTGTATGATATGTGATGCAACAATTCAAGATGCTCAAAATAACAAATCTATATTATTCTTCACAACTTAAATAATAATGCAAAATGTATGATGTGATATGCAATGATTATGCTAATGGATGTTTTATGATTATGCTATGATTATGAGATGCATATATGCTGATGGTTTGTGGATACAAGGTGGATGCATTGCTAATGTTTTTATTGACTATCATGATACCAAGTTAGCGTGGAGAAAAGATACAAGAATAAAGAATGACCGTTGATTTCAATGATTGTTTCAAAAGATCCAACAAGTCTATGATCCATCGAGACTTTATTAGATATGGTGACGAGACAATGTAAAATGAGGATGAATGTAGGATGATGAGTTGCTCACATTTTGGGATTGGTATTTTTCGTCGTTCCTTATTGTTTGATATAACACATAGACACGATGCATCAAGGTATTGAAAACCAGGACAATGTATCTAGTGTAATGGACTTTGACTTGGAAAATAGATAGGATAGTTCTTGTTCATACCTTGACATACGAAAACCTCGTTGGAATGTGAGTTAGAAGCTTAGAATATATTAGACCAAAGCATACGGAATAGTAAAAAATGTACTCCAAACAACCTTCCTACACACAACTAAGTATGCACCAAGATTATTTTACAAGAGTACCCACAAGCACAACAAAACAAAAGATAGTTATTGACACCCCATTCCTTTCTCTCTAAATCATTTTGATAGACATCATCGAGAGGTCCTCAGAATGGGTCATTAAGATAAATCATAAGAAAAGATCAAAGACAAACAGTCAATGTTATCTATATCTCTTGCATGTTTAAGTTTAGCTATAGTGATATTTGATACTGATGTCCATCACAAGAAGGATACATCCTAGGACATGTTGATTAGATGATTTTTTGATGTTGGGACGATGATGCTAAGATGATCTGTTGATATACACTTCACTGACGCATTTACCTATGACCTAGACTTTAGATTTTGACGATTAGGTTCACACTTTACGACTTGCTAGACTTGTTTTCTATTTGTTTCGCCAAAGGTTGAAGGTGACGACTGATTTATTATGGGTGAAGGTTTATTTTGGGTGAAAGCGAGATGGGATGGATGGGTTTTGGATTTTTTGGAATATTTCAATGTTTTTGATATTTTGAAATGTTTTGAGGCTATTTTGGGTCTTTTTGAAAGTTTATACAAATGTTTATGTTTTCGATTTTTTGAGGCTGTTTAGGGTTTTCCAAGATTTTTGAGGCTTTTTAGGTCTTTTAAATGTTTTATAATGTTTTTGTGTTTTTTCGATATTTGAATGTTTTTGGTATTTTCTAAAGTTTTTCAAATGTTTAAGGTTTTTTTGAGATATTTAGATGTTTTGGGATTTTCTGAAGTTTTGACCAAGAATCTAACCTAAAAGACCTATCCTAGGGGTCTCGGGGGTTGATCAAAGATAATCCTTGCCTACGCTCAAGCTTAGAGACAACGTAGATGGACAAGGGGACTCTATTTTTTGGATTTTTGATGTTCGACCTTTTTAGGGATTTTGATGTATTTTTTGGATGTTTTGGATTTTGACTTTACAACTTTTTGAATGTTTTTGGCTTTTAGCTGTACAGTATTTTGCAAATGTTTTTGGATTTTTGATGAGATTTGATGACCACAATATATACAAGAACCCGATTTTGATCTAGAGCCAAATGCCCCCAATGTGACATGTTATACTACTTCGATAAAGGTAGGACAGACTGACCTTTGGAATATGCCAAGTAGTGCTAAAGGGTTTATGATACTTCACAATATCAAGCTATAATAAGGACACAGATAAGTGATGGATAAATGGTGATGCAAAGAATGATAGGACAAAAGAGCCAAAGAATAGATGGAGGTGCTTTATTTATGCAAGGTGCTTGTTTGCGAGGTTTTCACCAAGGTACTTGCTTAAGGCACCACTGAAGTGGTTTTCACTGGAGGACAATTATTTTCTTTACTTTTTTCAATCCTTTTTCTCATTTTTTTGGATTTTGATCATTTTTTATTTTTTTGTATTTTCAAATTTACACCCTTCAAGACTAGGCATAAAACTTTTTGAGATGCAAGTTGTTAGTTGGTTCTCGTAAGGGTTCACCTTCAGGGGTTGACAGTTGGTATGCTCCTGATTCGTAGCTTGTTGTGATGACAAAAGGTCCCAACCAGTTAGGCTCAAACTTCCCTTTGATGTATTGATCTGGAAGGTTCTTATGATTCTGCTTTAAGACAAGATCTACTTGGAACAACCAACATTTGATCTTGTTATAGCTCTGTTTCAGTCAGTTTTCATATACTTGCAAGTGATTAAGGCTGACAAGATGACGCTCATCTAGGAATTCTAGTTCATTCAGCTGAGATACCTTGTATTCTTCCGCAGTGATCAGGTTCTGTAATGACACTCACAATGATGGGAGCTCAACCTTAATAGATAGGATAGCTTCAGATCCATAGACCAAGGAGAAAGGGGTCACACCTATTGGCGTGCAAATACTGGTTCGATAAGCCTAGAGAGCAGGATTTAGTTGTAGATACCAGTCATGGCTAGCTTCATTCACTATTTTCTTCAAAAATTTTAGGATAGTTTTATTCGTAGCTTCGGCTTGTCCATTACCTTGGGGATAAGAAAGGGTAGAGAATCGGTGTTGGATATTGAATCTTTGACACAACTCTTTCACATCCTGATTCTTAAAGGGTGTTCCATTGTCTGAGATGAGATTTTGTGGAACACCATAACGACAGATTAGGTAGTTCAAGATAAACTTTTCAATTTGTTTCCCCATTATATAGGTCATAGGAATGGCTTCAACCCACTTAGTGAAGTACTCAATGGTGGTTATGATAAACTTGTGGCCATTGGATGAGGTTGGGGTGATTTTGCCTATGAGGTCAAGTCCCCACTACAAAAAAGGCCATGGTGTGATCATGGGTTGCAACTCTTGAGCTGGGGCATGGATTAGATATCCATGTTGTTGACGTTGGACACACTTCTGCACATATTGATGAGCTTCCTTTTCCATGGTTGACCAATAGTACCTCATCCTCAACAGTTTCTTAGCCAACATCATACCACTAGAATGGGACTCACATATTCCATCGTGTACTTTTGTTAAAGCAGTTAAGGCTTCCTCTTGGTTAAGACATCATAGTAATGTCCCTTCGATGCTTCAACGGTAAAGGGTATCACCTAGGATCATGAATCGAGATGCCTTTTTAACAAAGGTATTTTTAAGATTCGAGGTGATATTGGATGGGAGGGTTCCTCTACTAAGGTAGGTAAAGATGTCATGGTACCACAGGGATCCATGACCAACAATGACACATGCGAATTCAGATTCAAGGATTTTGAAAGTTGGTACGAGAATTTTTTCTACCAAGAATTCACATTGGAGGACGTTGTTCGACATGTCTAATAGTGATCCAATCATTTCCATGGTGTATGCTACTCTGTTGTCTAGGCGAGGAATCTGCTCAAAAGTTATGTCTATGAAAAGGTCCTTGAGATTTTCCACCATCTTCTTGTAAGGAGTGAGCTTGTCATCTTTAGTTTAATAGTTGTCATTGACTTGGTTGATAACCAGCTGTGAGTCTTCATAGACTTTCATCTCTTGTATCTGCCACTGAACTGCTATCCTCAGACCTATGATTAGGGCTTCATACTTAGCAATGTTGTTAGTACACGAGAATGATAGCCTGTATGATTTTGGAATGCAATCACCTTGGGGGGTGATGAAAAGAATGCCTACTTCGGATCCATGTTGGGTGAATGATCCATCAAAATACATCTTTTTTTGAGCTATGAGATTGATAAGGAACACTGATTCATTAGGGAACTCAAATATTAGAGGGTTCTCAGCATAGATAGGTGCTTCTGCTAGTTGGTCTGTGATCACTTGTCCTTTGATTGCCTTGCGCTCCACATACTCTATGTCAAATTCGGTTAAGATCATCACCATTTGGCCATTCATCCTGTGAGAGTTGCTTTGGATAACAGGTATTTCAATGGATTGATTTTTGCAATGAGCTTGATTTGATGTGACAGCATGTAGTGCCTGAACTTTTGCAAAGCAAAAACTACTGCTAGGCATGCTTTCTCAATAGGTGAATAATTCATTTCGTATCCCACCAAGGTTTTGTTGATGTAGTAGATGGCCCTTCCTTTCCATTTTCATCATGTTGTGCCAAAAGAGCTCCTAATGCTACTGGTGTTGTTGAGATATAGAAGATTAGAGGTTTGTTCGATATTGGTGGCATGAGCACTGGAGGTATTAGTAGATAATCTTTGATCTATTGGAAAGCTTTATCACACTTCTCATCCCACTTATAGGTTATCCCTTTACGAAGAAGATGCGAAAAGGGGTGGATTTTATCTGACAGTTGTGCTATGAACCTTTTAATGGACTATAGTCTGCCTCGTAATCCTCTCATTTGATTTAGTGTTTGTGGTGGTTCCATGTCTAGGATGGAATTTACCTTTGATGAATCAATTTCTATTCCTCTTTGTGAGACAATGAAGCCAAGGAGTTTCCTTGATGTGACCCCAAAGACACAATTTTTTGGATCCAGTTGTGCCTTGTATTCTTCAAACCTGTCAAAGATGGGTCCTAAGACTTGTATATGCTCGCTTCTTTTCCTTGATTTTTCCAAAATATCATCCACACAATCTTCAAATGTTTTATGGATCATATCATGGTAGATGAGGGCCATTTCCCTTTGATAGGTTTCTTCTCCATTCTTTAACTCGAATGGCATCACATTCCAACAATATGTTCCCCATGGACAAGTGAATGCAGTTTTGTGTTGATCCTCCTTGGTGATTATGATCTGATTGTAGTATGAAAAACCATCCATGAGTGATAGCATTTCATGCCCAGCTGTTAAGTCCACAATGAGATCAATGTTAGGAAGAGGTAAATAGTCCTTTAGGCATGCTTTTTTCAAATCTTTGAAATCAGTGCATATTCTAATGCCCCTAGTGGGTTTTGAGACTGGGACCAGGTTTGAAACCCACTCAAGATAATCTATTGGTCAGATGAATCCAACGTCAAGAAGATTTTGTAACTCTAGTTTAACCAAGAGTGCTATTTGAGGGTGCATCTTCCTTAATTTCTACTTAACTGGCTTGGCTTTAGGATAAATTGCTAAGTGATGCACAACCACTTCAGGATCAAGGCCTGGCATTTCTGTGTATGACCATGCAAAGTTATCTCTTCATTCTTTGAGGAATGCTGCTAGGTTCTTTTGTTCTTCATCCAACAAGGATTCAACATAGAAAGTGATCTTACGTGCTTCTTTTGTTCCCACATTGACTAGAGTGGCTTTTTTCTACTAGCATTGCTGAATTTTCTGGATGCATTGCACTAAGGGGGAGATTGAATCCCTCATCCTTGGGTGCCTCAGAGAGGTTTTCACCATTGGATGCATCCTTTATTTTTACTATTTTAGGATTGAAGAGTGCCACTAGGTGGTTTTCACTCAAGGATCTGCATGTTAGTTGCATTTCATATATTTTTTAATTGAGAGATTCAATTGTCTCCCCATAGTATGCCCCTATGTCGAGCTCTATGTCAAAGCCTGCTTTGTGATCTACCCATGGTAAGTTGGCATGAAGTCCCATGAATTATGAGATTGCTTCATCCTTTTTGAATAAATCTAGAATCGGTGGTCCTTGTTGGTCCATGTCAATAAGTTGTGGGTATACTAGGCGTATCTTAGTTGGTAGATTGCTTGGAACAAAGGATTTTATGGATATCATAAAGAGGGTGTTGTTTTCAAATAGGTTTGCAACATCAAGGGGAAATTCATCTAAGGTTGTATCACAGGATGTAGGTAACCAAGAGGAAGCCTCAATTCGCTTAATGGAAATACCTTTGCCAATAAGTGTGACCTTGCTAGTAGTATAACCTAAGCCAAGATTCTTTAGTCGTTTCCCATGAATGATGGGTTCTAGTAAACCATTATCATTCTATCCTAGCTTCTCGTTCTTGTTGTATCCCCAATTCTACATGAGCTACAAGCCTTTTTTATCATCTTCCATGCGAAGTACAGGGACATGTCATTCATCTTGATAGAGGAGTTTGGAGATATCTTATCCCCCCACTTGGTGATGGTAGTAGTTGCCATCTTGATTGTTTCAGGTTCTTTGGTGCTAGATGTGGGTTTCCCATGAGACTAAGGAGAAATAGGTAACTCTCCTAAGACAAAGGTGTCTTTTAATAGCTTGTAGTTCCCACAACCATCATCTTGGATCACTAATTTGATGTCAGGTATGCTTTGCACAATGGGTATTTTTGCTACTGAGGTATAGGCTAGGGATGTTGGGTCAACAAATGAGCTCGATGGTGTAGGTCCTTCGTCATTTTTGGGTATTTGAGGGATTTTATAGAATTTGGCTTCAAGAATTTTGCATTAGTAAAAAGGCTTAGGGTCTCCATGAATGGTTATTTCTCTGCCTTTGAAAGGAAACTTCACACATTGATGATAAGTCAAGGCTACAACTTTTAAAGCATGGATCTATGGTTGGCCAAGTAGGATGTTATAGGGAAGATCAAGATCAAGCACTTGGCATGTAGTTTCTGCAATAACAGGTCCCACTTGGATGGGAAGTGCAATGATTCCTTTTGATACCTGTTCTTGGTCGTCATATGCCCTGATGGTGGTACTCTTTGATTTCTCAATAGTGTCCTTTGAATAGCCTAGATGTTTGATCAACTGAAGGGTACATATGTTCAAACCAACACCTCCATCTACCAAGACTCTTTTGACCTTGTTTTTATGAATGAAAGCCTCAAGGTGTAAAGAATAATTATGAGATGGCTATGATGGTAGGTCTTGCTCAGATAAGGTGAGAAGATGATTGGTGATATGCCCTACCATAGCTTGAAACTGATCAGTATTAATATCCTCAGGAACAGATGACTTTGATAAAGCTTTCTCAAGGATTTCCCTATGTGCGGGTGATAGCCTTAATAGTTCTAGGATTGATATCTATGCAGGGGTCTACTTAAGTTGGTCTAGAAGATTGTACTTTCTAGGATTAGATGTGGGAAATGTAGGTTGTGTCCTAGATTGAGGTGGGACTCCTTGAACGGTAACTTTGTCACATCATGTGGTGACTCCACATTCTATACTAGCTCCTTTGATGGTGATAACAGTGACGACGCTATTGTAGGAAGCAACTATGTTGGAATAGGTGTGCTGCACATTTGTATAATCCTTAGCTTTCCTAGTGTTGTTTGCTTTGGTATGATCTGGCATAGGGTTCTTGTCTATCTTAAGATCTTGATTCCTAGCTGGTACCTCGACAGATATTGTATCATTTTCTATGAGATATTGGATGATATTTTTGAGCCTCATGCAGTTTGTTGTTTTGTGTCCTTTGATCTTGTGAAAGCCACAAAGGACCCTTTCATTATACTAGGATGGTATCTCTTGCGGTTCTTGGTAATTTTCAAAGTTGGGAAGTGTTATCAGATTTGACTCTACCAACTTCTTCATGATTTTTTTGATAGGTTATGATAACTGTGTATACTTGCATTTAGGATAGTTGTTCTTGTTAGGGGTTTGCCTTTGCATTTCGGTGTTATTGATCTAATTTTTCTGAGGAGGTGTTGTTTGTTGCACAGTTGGCTGGATGTTAGCAACTTGATTGTTGTTCGATCTAGGAGCACTTAGAATCACCTTAGCATCTACTACATCGTCATTTGTTACGTTTTTGTTCTTTTCCCAGACACGAGGCTTGTCATTTGAACTTGTTGATGGGTGGTTGTCTTTGTAAGCTTGGGTATTTCCTTGTGAGATTAGAGCTCTCTTGATGTTAAGGGCTCTAGTGACTAGCTTGTCATATGATGTGATGCACTGCATTTTCAAGTGGAAAGAGAGATCGGGGTTTAGATTGGCTATGATGATTCCCACTTGTTGTTCATCGGGAAGAGGCCACTTGCTTTTACTAGCTCTTTATCTCCACTGTTGTAAGAAATTAGCAAAAGTTTCCCCTTTATTTTGTCTGAGAGTATATAATTCTTCTAGATTGACATCCATGTCAAGATTGAAGGAGAAGTGATCGATGAATTTTTCAGTAATTTCTTGAAAAAATTTGATGCCAAGAGGCAAATGAGAAAACCAATCCATAGCAAGACCTGTTAAGCTTTGAGAGGCACATTAAATATGAATCATTGTAGGCCACCTCCATGCACATGATGTTAAATTCTTTGATATGGTCCATAGCACTTCCTCTCCCTTTATATTTATCGAATTTTGGGATTTCAAAACCATGAGGGAATGGTACCATTGCAATGTTTCAATCAAATGGATATGCACACAAGTTCTGTGTATGGGGCTTCTTTTCCTTGCCCATGCGAAGGTGCTACATTTCTTGTGAGAGCGCTTTAAATTGCGACACTAGGTCATCTTGCAGGTTGGGTGGAGGAACATATGAGTTTTATGGGGTATGTGGTGGTGTAATATTTGGTGATGGTGATTGGGGTATTGATGTATATGTTCTTAATGTGTTTGGATTGACGATGTTCGATTGAGGATTATAATAGGAACCTTGTTGCTTGTTGTTTTTAGGCATACTATTGAGCTATTAAATCTTGTTGTTGTTGTGCCACTAGGGCTTGTTGTTGTTGTTGTGCTACTAAGGCTCCTTGATGGGCTTGATATTGTTGTTGTGTTGCTTTTTAGGTTGCTAAGGCTGCTTGTTGTTGTTGTGCTAAGGCTGGTTGTTGTGCTGCTAAGGCGGCTTCTTGTTGTTGTTATTGTGCTAAGGCTTCTTATTGTGCTACTAAGGTGACTTGATGTTGTTGTTGTGCTACTACTTTTTTTTGTTGTTGTTGTGCTACTAGGGCTTGCTGATAGGCTTGTTGTGCTTGCTGCAAGACTAAGGCGTGTGCTTGTAATGTGGGATTAGGTGGTTGTTGAGACATATGTGATGGATTGGGGATGTTGATGTTTTGAGTGTTTAATGGATTGCTGATGAATGATGAAGGGTTCCCTTGGTTTGACATTCCTTGTAAGATAGTAGATGAAGATGGAGGAATGTATGTTTGAGATCCTGTTTGATTTGGCATAGTAAAGGCGACTATGGGAAAAGATGAGGATGGCGCCATAGATTATGTGATGGAAATGACACACTAGGACCTTGAGTCCATTGGTTGAAAGTATTTCCTTGTCCCATGTCCTTAGGATTGCCTTGTGTTAGGGATGTGTTACCTGTGTTAATAGGATTTGTTACCAAGGGATTGCTTTGAGATGGGTTGATGATGGATGGTGTGGATGTGTTTTGTGAAACCAATGATATGGATGAACCCATTGGAGGATTGGGTAAGGATGTCCCTATTTTCTTCAAGGGTTGACTCTGTGGTATGGTATTGATATGCCATTGCGCACTATTTTGAGATACCTGATCCGCACTGCTTTGTGTGATGGTAGGAACACTTGTGGTACTCATGGGTATGGATGAAGAGGGATTCCTTGGATATGTTGAAGTCATGGTTGAGTAATGAAGATCAAAAGGAGTGTATATATGTTTAGGATCTTTAGGAACGGGAGGAGCACCAAAGCTAGGTGTCCAAGTGGTTGTGTTAGATGGAGGATTGGTTTAAAGTGTTCCCACAAGTGTACTGTTTTCAAATGAAAGAGCATGACCAAAGTCTTTAGCAAGGATTGTTGCAATACTAGGAATGTAGGTTTGATTTAGCCCTAGTGATGGGGTCGTGAAACCATGTGTTAAATTATGTGCCACAAACATCGGGAGATAGGAGCTACATTTTCAAAGGCTTGATGTTCCATAATTTCCTCCCTAGTGAGTTCAAATGGGTTGTTTGTGATATATTCTATCTCATATGGTCCTGATGGGGATGAAGGCTATTGTGATGGTGTAACTTGACTTCTCAGATCAAATTCTAAAGGATTTGGATCATTTGAGGTGAATGTAACTTTAGATTTCTCCATGATTCTCTTGTGTTGTGATCTAGTCTTTACCATAAATGTTGTGTCACCTTTGGGAGAGTTGTGTTGGTATTTGTGATGTTTGAACTCTCTAGTTGATTCAAATATAGGTAAAAGAGATGTTCTAAGTCTTTTGGGAGAAATGATGATAGTGGGGGATGAAAAGATGAGTGATGTGGAGAGTGATATTTGCAAACGTTTTAGAACAACACTTTTGACTTAAGTTTGATGTTTTGATGTTAGGATAAAGGATGTTTATGAACTTGTAAATCTTTAGGGTAGACTCATGACATTCAAGATGAACTAGTTCAAGGATGATAACTAACTTTTCTAAATGCATGGAAAAGGATGCATTTCACATACAAAATAGGCAAGTTAGGGGGTTGGTTTGATTTGATGTTTGAGTCAAAAGATGTTGGTGTACTTGAAATTTTGCAAAGTTGGATGAAGTGAAAGATGAAATTAGATGGAGGGGTGAGTGAGATGTTTTACCCAATGTTGACTTGAAGTGAACCTTTGTTTTGACAAGACCAAGGTAGTGAGAATGATGCTAGACCTCTTAAATGTTTAAATCCTAAAGACTCAATGTTGACTTAGATGAGAGGATGGATGGGGATGTTTAGACTTGTTCGGTTCCTCCTAGCTCAAGAATAAAAGTTTCTTAACAAGTGGTAACGATTGCGATTAAGTATTGAGGTCCACTTCCTAATAAACTGTGAACTACAATACCTATGTTTGCAATGACGTGATATATATCTTCCCCTATGGATTTTGATTGTGCGATGGATCATTTAGAGGAGTTAAGCATCGTGAAAAAGACCAAGATTTTGACTCCAAAAGAATGCATATAATTCTGGATTGTTTCTTGAAATGTGTCTGTAAAAGTTTGCTACTAGCTTGTCTCTATTCTTGTGAAGTGTTAAAAGATGTTTCTTGAGAGATTTTGGACTGAGATGCCTAAGTCTAAAATGATGACCTATAGACCTTACTTTAGGGATCCTGACTTTACGTGAGATCATGTAGGAACAGTTCAAGTTTATGGAACAAAGGAAGATATTTATTGCCACGCAGGTGGTGGTAATGTGGACCTTCCAGCCTCAATATTAGCTTGTTCCTCTTCTTCGTCTAAGATGGTTGTTGCATTTCTCCATTGGGTATTTGTTTCTTTTGTTTCAAAAGTGAAGCTTCTCAATTTGCTAATGAGATCGGTTTGTTCTCCATTAATGAGTTCAAATTTTGGTTGAATTATAACACTTGGAAGATCAAGTTGTTCAACGGGAGAAATCGATCTCCAAATAGTCATGTGGGTTCATTTTTCAATTTATCTTGCTTAATGGGTTCATTTTACCACAATCACTTGTATGGATTAAGTTTTAAAAATAAATGTTTATGTCAAAAAAACTTTCACAATGTCCATTTTGTGATAATCATGCAATTAAAGCCATAATTGCCTATGTTGTCTTTGGAAAATATAGATTTTGATATAAGTCAAGATATTTAGAAATCTCTAAGGATAGAATCCTTAGGACAAGCAACAATATCAAGGATTTTTCAAGAGGTATCCATATTTAGGCCAAAGTGTTTGAAATTTTGAGGAAAATAGTGAATGTTTGTTTTTGCATCATTTTGGAACTAAGCAAAGTATTAAACTAACTCACAATCATTACAACCCTAGGTTTGAAATGGCTATATTTGTTGAGTCCCCACTCAGATTTCTCCTAACACTAAACAATGCGAACAGTTAGAGATTTGACGACAATCCCCTCCACGACACACACTTCTCAGGACCACCAAATCTCAAAATCCTTAATATTCAGAGATCAAAAGGATTTTTTCTATTTCTACAATTGAATAGTACAAATGTGGGATGGCTTCAGAATGACCATTCTTGCACCAACAAATATTAAGGATTTTTGGCTTCTAAACAAGGGTTCATAATAAGGGCTTCCAATTTAGGGGGTGCAATGATAAACTCCATCAAGAGGTCTCCCAACCCTTAGAACAAGGGATTTATGCATCATAAAGATATTGGGGGAGAGCTACCATGTATCGCTTCCAATTGATCACAATTTTCATTGCAAACACACATTTATATCGTAGATTGGAAGAGCTTGGCTTTAGCTGGTTACCGCTTGGGTCATTCCCTCCTTTCGAAGCAAGGAGGAAGGCTCTCTAAAGGTAAACAATAGTGAGGAAGTACATCCATAGTTCGATCATCTTTATTCATATGAACAAAGAGAGAACACACACTATTCCTTTTTCTCACACTCGCAAGGGGGTTCAGTTTTAATCCAAATTGAAAGGTGTAGGTGATTTTGCAAAATGTTACAGAATGTTTCTGTTTCTTAAGGTCACCAAATGGTGCTAGAGAATTGCATATGCATTGAATAACAACATTTTAAATCACAAAACATAACAAACAGTTGTAAATTTTAACCCCTCAAAGCAGTGATGAGTTCATTTTAAGCACCAAATGAAATATAAAGATGTCTTGTTCAATTTTAAACCCAAAAGACAATGATAAGATGAGGGTTCAATTTTAATCCTGTTTGAGCATTCTTTTTAAACCCTCTTGAAATCTAGTGAAGTCCTAAGATTGTAAGTTCTTAGCCAACTTCGAAAATGAATTTTAAGCCCAATTGAAAGCTAGTTGGTCCTAAGATTGTAAGTTTTAAAACCCAATGGAAATTTAGTGGTCCTAAAGCATGAAATAGAAAGCATGAAAGTTGGGTTATAATTGCCCCAAATCATCAAATGCTTGTTACAATCATAAAATTTCAAGATAGGAAAGCTTTCTTCACTTTAGCTCCATATCGTTCAACCTACAAAACCCTGTTAGTCTAACAACCAAAACATAGTTAGAAGTGTATTAGCAATCTGATAAATCAAGAAATTTAAAGCACATGTGAAAAAAATGATCATAAAACTTCTTATCTTGGTTGGGTATCACTTCACACGATAGCGTCGCAATTTGAAGTCTGGGTGTCGCTATGGTGAAAATGGGCGTTGCTCTGCAACAAAAATAGAGAGCACAATAGCGTCAGGATTTTGTTAGACATTGCTATACACGACAACGTTGCGATTTGAACTTTGGAAGCATCACCCTTTGAAGTTTTTGATACCTCTATATTAAATCGATGTTGCCAGATTTAAATCAGCGACAGTGCATTTAATCAACGTCGATGTTTCAAATTGCAATAGCGTCGCTATATGGTGACACACTTCAAAGGGAATTGTTGTTTGTGATTTGGGCATCGATGTATCCTGAAAAACAACAAACAAATGGAATTCAAGCTAAAAACTAGTTAAATTGACAGTTTTCCCTCCTTGTAGTGCTAGAATGTGGACCGAGGATTGTCAGGGTGGGTAAATTACGCTTGATCCATGATGAATCGAAGCATAACTTAGCCACTACACCTCAATCATAAAGAAGATCATTCAAATTGAAAGTTAAACTAAGCATTTACACAAACTGAAAGTTACAAACTACAAAAATAATTAAATTCCTACTCTAACCCATTTGAAATTTATCCTGTTTTGGAATTAGTGTTGTGTTGATGTGGAACAACGACCCTTTCCCAATCTCATGATTAGTGAGCCTGTTTCAATCTATTCTATGGAAGAGAATTGATGAAACCATTGTGATAAATGGATGAAAACCCGATTTATGCTAAATTAAACATGATGCAAGCTAAATTAACATGATTCTATGCTAAAATTGATCTAAATCTGCAATTGCTAAGCTAATCTAAGCTAATTCTAAGGTAAAAGATGGAAATCCTAATTTATAAACAAACTAAGATGGATGCATGGAAGCCATTAATGGATGCATTAAGCTATTATCATGTACACTCTCTTTTATGCTCACTCTCACTCTCTTTATAATTAGGATGGATTTAAATGTTAAAAACATTAGTTATTTCTCTCTCTTTTTTGAATTTTACTGCATTTTTTAGGTTCCTAATATTTTCGTTGTCTTTTCAGATAATATTCTAGAAATTGAAAATGCCTTTTATGTTTTGGGATGCCAAGAAATTCTTGAGAATGATATTTGCTTCTATGTACACCTTCATTTACTGAGGAGCCTCATAGTATCAATCCTATTATTTGCATGTATAGAAGATGGGATCACAATCTCTCAAATATTAAATGTAATAATTACTTAATATACAGTGAGAATGCCATTTTAAAATATTGTTTGAAATTAATAGAGTAATTGTTGAATCAACCCACAATGTTCTTAAAACTGAATTCAATATTATAGCATAATATAAATGATGGGTTCATATCAAAATAATTCTATAAAGGTCAATGGACTATGCTCAACAAGCAAGCTAGTAAAAAATATCAATATAGAACTTAATGTAACCAAAATGCATAGCTCCTATTGGATGTTTGATGATGCAAATTGATAAATATAGTTTAAAAATTTACTAATCAAGTACACAAAAATATGTTTTAGTAGGTGAGACACTACAAAAAGATAAAGGAAAAGCTTCCAAAGTAACTTACCAGAAGCCTTATACCTTGTTCGTTAATGCCTCAAATGTTGTAGGAGTATAAAAAACCCTAAGGGATTCACATGGTATGAAATCACCTGTGACAAATATTTGATATTCTCTGCTCCTATTCTTGGAGCCAACTATGATTTGGGTAGTTTCCTGATATGTGTTTAATCTTAGAAAAGCATTTCACCACATGTAGTTCATACTTCATTCAACAGGTCATCTATCTTGGATTTTGAAAACTTGATTGTGATTGTGATTCAATTGGATGCTTTGTGACAAATATGGAGGCTTTTTAACACATGTTTCTTACCAAGACTGCTAGTGCATTTAGAGGCTCTTATGAGGATGATGATTCTTATCACCAATAGTGATAACACAAGTTGCTTAATCTTTGATTGCTTGAAATTCCCATACCTGTAGGGGTGAATTATTGTAGGAATCCTCATACAGTAATTCCCTCGTACAATAATGCTCAATCATATGCTTCAATCCTTCAATTTGAGGAAATCTCTTGAGCAGCTCTTTGAAGACTACTCTAGGCTTGAGGAGCAACTTGACAATTCCTAGGATTTTGGACTTTTGATAAAAAAAATTCAATGTTGTAGAACAAATGAGCTATAACACAAATATCCCCTTTCCTCTAAAGCTTGTAAGGTAAGGATTTAATAGTATACTCACAAATCCCTTGCCTGAATGAAAGGAACATTTCCTAATGGTTATTGTAGGAAGTTGATATTGAGTACAAATACTGAAAGCCCATGACATCAACTTTTCGAGTGTCTATAACATAGAAGTTGTTCTTGAAGGTAATATTAGCTACTATAAGGTTCATATCGTGCACCACTCCTTGGAATTGAAGTTCTTGGTGACTTGGGGATCATATAAGTATCCATTCATAGATACCTAGATGGAGACCTAGCCTATGGACTTGCTTTTTTACCAATATGCTAATTTGTACTATCAATATCCATCTTGACCAAAAATCTAGTCTTTTTGACATGGACAAAAAAAAAGGTGTCAAGGTGGCCCAACATGTAAAGAATCAAGTGAATAATAATTCACATTCAATATCATAATTTTTTGGTCTTGGCTTGGACATATGGATATGCATCTTTTTCCATACAAAACATTTTAAGGTTAATGGATTTTCCTTTATGCTAGGTTTGAGAACAGTTACAACATGTATTGGAGGACAAGGAATCAAGATTTTGGGTCAACTGATTGCTAGTGTTTTTTCATTGTAAATGCTTTTCCTCCATATTTTTTCTATAAAAAATGTGTCCCTTTATGCAAGATTCAAAACTTTACACTCCATCCAAGTGATATAGGACAATATTTGCTCCTAGGGTGTAGTCCATATTGTTAAGTCATTGGAAGACACAAATAATGGTTGCATGTTCAAAAACTCAAAAATACTACTAGTGTGGGGAAAATTTCCGGTCCAAGGATTATAAGGGGAGTGCCCATTAAGGCGTAAGAAACCTTAACAAAAGAAAAAAAAAGAAAAAAAAAGAGACAACGTTAAACTTATCCTTATGGTTAGAAATGTGTTGCACCTTGAAAGTTAAACTTTATCTTCCTTAAGTGATATATGTGCCTCCACTCCTCTCACAAAATCATGCAATAAAATATTCATTTGGACGATAAATGAGTGTTTTGGGATCATTGAGTAGTTGGATATTGTATCATCTCCTTTAGGAAATTCAGGGCTTTGCATTAAAACAATTTCATTTCGGTATTCAACCCTTTTGGATTGAAGAGCTTAAGTAGAAGACACATTTTGGCTATTAAGGTGGGGGTTTGTAATGTCCCCTCCTAGCCTATGAGTAGTGCATATGACCTTTAGCCTATTCTAGAGTTCTTGTAGGCTAAACGGTTCTGGTAAGGGAACTTAGTCCCTATAGGCTAAACGGTTCTAGTTTTTGGAGTTCAGGGGCACTTTCTATTTTTAGTAGGGGACCAATCCAGTGCTTATTGTCTACAGTGAGCTCATTGGCATATCAGTTATCTTTCCAACTTGTGTGACCAGTCCAGTGCTTACTGTCTACAGTGAGCTCATTGGCATATCAATTATCTTTCCAACTTGTGTCTTTGATAAAATAGTAAGTCTATTTTTAGAAGTTGGATGTAATGTCCCCTTCTCGAGCATGATCTTCTCAGACGACTGTTGGCCTATTCTGGAGACCCGTAGGCTACTCAGACGGTTTGATTAGGGTTTCTTGTGTGGAGGTTGCGGTTGCTCAGGAATTGGTGATTGAATTGCGGATTCCTTCTGGGTTTTCTGTGGGCTTCGCAGTGATATGTTTCTCTTGGCATTCTGAGCACTTTCTGGAATTTACTATTTTTAGTAAATTCTATTTTTGGCAGTGGTCCTATTGGTCTCGACACAGTTGACTTTCCTCTTCAGTCGACTCAATTGGTTTATTCAATTTTGGCCTTGGGATGCAATTTCAGAGAGATAAGTTCATTTCACTTAAATAACATTATATTTTAATGTTATATTACCCCCTTGGCCTAATCTCTTAACTTAATGTTGTTTTAAAAGGTGGTCTTTAAGGGGTGGTGCCATCATGGAGTTAATTTTATAATTATTAAGGTTGAATTAAAACCTTAAGTTGGACGCCAATATTGAAGTGATGAATTTAATTAAAGTCAAATTGAAGCCTTGAAGAAAGTGACACCTTTCCTTGGAGGGAAAAAGAATTAGGGTTTCTCGGAGCTTCTGGAAGGGGTCTTCGCAATTATAAAAGGACATCAGGGGTCTTCATTTGATTATCTTTTATCTACAGGAATGTTATGCTGCCGGATTGGCTGTGGGATTGCTTCGAGGAATGTAAGCCTCCTAGCTTGGCATTGCTTCTCGCTTGAAAGATAGCGACTAGTGGTGAGATAGTGTAGTTTTGAGTGATTTTGTAGTGAGAATTGCATTGTAGTGTTGTTCTGTCATTTGGAGATTGGTTGTTTGCATTTTCATGTCATTTTCTGGAGTTGCTGATATCATAGCAGTTTGTAGTTTTCATTCATATCTTGTAAAATAAAAATAGCATCATTCTAGGTATTGCACCATTCTATTCTCCATGCTAGGGCGCCCCTTTGAGATTATTTGTAGATTTTAATTTGATGAACTTGATTTTTTAGAGCAAATCGCCCCTTCTAGCTTGGTCGCCCCTTTTTAAAGCATTGGGAATTGTGTTTAAAAAATACAAGGGATTTAAGTTCTTGATTGCATTTTGGTCTCATCATTCATAGTAAATCTTTGCAATAGATTTGAGATCATTTGGGTGAGAAATGAGAGAGTTATGAGCATTTTGACAAGGATCTGTGTTGCTAGTTATATATTTTAAAGTGCAGGTCTGTCATAATTAGATTTGAGAAATCTGTAATTCTCCTTCTTGGATCGGTGTTAGGAGATCATTAAAGGCTTTGTGAAAGATTCCTTGTTGTTGCAGCAATTTGAAGAGCTCTAATACTTTATCTTGCAGGCATTAAATATTTCATTGTAAGTTGAACAGTAGTACTATTAGCATTTCTCTTAGTCTTACTTTATATTCTATAGACGCAATTGTATTTTCTTTATATCTCCGTCATATGGTAGCTCCCATTTCGTCTCGGGTTGGAAAGCACATTCTTGACGTCGAGTACTTCAGCATTCTTGCTTATTTCCCTTAATTGCATTGTAATTCCTTTAATCTCCGCCATATGGTCGCCTCATTTCCATACTGGATTGGGTAGCACATACTTGGTGTTGAGTTTGCTTTCAGTACTTGTAGTGGTAGAAGATCCTCTGACCATATGATCGTCCTTTGCAGACACATTCTTGGTTAGAGTTACCTTCAGTTGCATTTTGTTTAAGGCACTGACGATCCTCTTGCCATATGACAGCCTCTCTCTTGTTGAGATTGAGTGCGCATTCTTGGCAACGAGTTATTTATAATCTGCTGGTTTGAATTATCTAACCCTAACATGTGCTCTCTGCATTGTTGTGTACTTGGTAAAAAAATAAAAAAATTGGCTCGGTATATTTCATTGGACCCAGAGCCACGTATCCTACCATCCTATGAACAAACCGTCTATGAGTGATAGAGAAAAGAGATACATAGCAAGGGAAGACAAGAAGGTTGCAAATCAGTTTCAGCTCTATCAGGCTCCAAAAGGTCAGACAGCTTCAGAGGTCTTGAGGGCTCATTGGGAGTCTTCTCAGGAAACAAATATGGCAAAAGGTGAGAGGTCAGTCGAGGGTAACGAGAGGTTTACCAACAACAGAGATGATAGTGGAAAGGGAAGAGAGAGATCGATAAGTCCGGGAAAGAGATTTGAAAGGAAGATGGATGCCTTAATGGATATGGTATCTCTCATGATGGGGAAAGTGGGCCAGAACAGGACTCCACAAAATAACCCAGGACATAGAGGAGAACACAGTGCCTCCAACCAGCATGATGGATATGCTGCTCAGCCTGTTTCAAACAACACATACATTTCCTCTAGGCCATTCAAACCTACCTTCTTGGCACCAGTAAACACTCAACCTGATCCTGAAGAGAATGCTTCATTCGTGGAACAGTTGAGACTTGGCCATGCAGAGTATGACGACCTATTGCATATAAGGTTCATGTGTTTCAAGTACTAAGTGGTGAATAAGGAACACTTTAGGAAAAATCGTTTCTATTAAAATCAGTTTGGTAGTGATATGACATTTGATTTGACATTGGTAGTTTGGTCTCATTTTTGACAGTACAGTGATACTTGATTAAGGGTCTATATGGCAGTTTGACATGACTACTTGTTAGAACTATTGGTCTTGACATTGGTAATCAGTGATGGTGGCATTTGTGATATAGTCTTGACCTTGGCATATACTTGCATATTTGATGCACACATATATATACATATAAGTGATATGAATGATAGTGGTTTCATGTATATGGACAGGATGCATGATTCTCATATAATACGAACATGAAATATTCCTGATTGGTTTTAGAGATCATCTTTAGGGGGAGCTTTCCATGAATATTCTATACCCCTGTTTTAGCTTGGCATTGTTGGAATTGCTTCAGTGATACTATGATATATGATTGTATATTCACATGCATTTTTGATTCTCTTGACTCCTTTGAATGAGTATGCCCATTCTTGATGCGAGGAAACTTTTGAAGTCAGTCATTTTTTGGTTTACCAATGATGGTACTCTTGATGGTTAGCCAGTCTTTGTTGAGATGACTCTTGACAATGAATGTTGTTTTGAGGAGAATCTTATTGTTGAAATGATAATGAAAGTTATAACAATTTTGGTTGTTTCTTTGCAAGGTTTGAAGGCTTCTTGAAACAATCTTGTCTGAATGCTCTTAAAAGTATGCATCATGGTCTCTCCTAGTTTCAGCTATTCATGCGTATGCTTCTGTGAATTTATGATGCATACTGTTTGGCAATATGTCACAATGACCGTTACTATCATGGGATCTTTGGATCATAAACCTCACAATCCAATTTTTAAATATAATATCTAATGTTAGAGATCCCATCTATTTTTTAAACTAACTATTCTTCACTTTTTGTCTCTTATTTGCTTTCTATCAAAGTACTCTCTTTCTAATCTAGTAATTGTATATTTCTAAATTTATGCTTGTGAATGCAGTTCAGGAAGTGTTCTTGTTTAGTATTTACTTTTGTTGTTGCCAGCATATGAGGTTTTTTGTCCTTTATGATTCTGTGGGGATTCTAACTTGGTTCACATGCTTTTTGTTTTGGACTAGGTGAATAGAGTCGAGGCTGTACAAAAAATGCAGGTTCCAACTGCAGCTGAATGTCTTCAACATCCTTTCTTCCAGGTTTTTTTTTTAAATTTTTTTCAGTACTATGCAGTTCTATATTTTTCTTGTTTCTATTTTATGACTACATGGTAAATGGAAGTCTTTGGGACATCCTACATGGTGAGCAAATGATGTTATGAAAAAACATGATAGATTTATGAAATATGAGTCCAATCAATATTTCTACTATCTGATCAAAATAGATTGAGGAGAACCTAACAAACATTTTAAATTTTTGTGTAGGAACATCAAAGAAGATTAAATTAGACTTGAATACTCATCTAAAGATAGCCTATGGTGCTACAAAAGGATTGGAATATCTTCATCGTGACTGTAACCCATGCATTATTCACAGGGATATAAAGATATCTAACATTCTTTTAGATGACAACTTCAAAGCACATTTGTCAGAATTTGGCATTGCCAAGTGCATTTCCTCGGCCAAAACTCACACCTCCACCTATGTTATGGGTACTGCTAGTTATATTGAACCTGAATATGTAAGAACCTCAAGACTTAATGAGAAATCTGATGTTTACAGCTATGGTATTGTTCTTCTGGAGTTGCTAATAGGCAAGAAGGTTGTGGACAATGACTCAAATTTACTTCAGTTGGTAGGATTCGTGATTGGTGATAAAGAAACCAACAAGATATGAAGATGAAGAGGTAAATGATCATTTTTTTTAAGAGATAGTTCAATGGTAAGAGAAACAATGAAGTAACAGTTAACATGGTCATAAGATGATAGTAATCAGAATGAGGGCAACCTACAGATGATTGGAGCTTTATCATAGTCATAGAATGAAAGTTCCTTTGCAAAGATGTATCATGTACTTATGCATTACAAGGGTAAGGGACTGTAGGTTATGATATAAAAGAATAGTCATGTTCCTATTCATTTGTAAGCTGTTGAACAACATAAAGGAAAGGTTTTGGAGCAGATTTCAGCTTTCTTTTTTCTCTTTCAGCAATGTATTGTAATCTTTTCAATTTCTTTCATGTTGGGACAACAAATTGTAATTCCATTTTCAAGCTTACACAGTTGTATGAAACATCTTTTTGATTAATAAAATAAGCTATTTTAACCTTCTCATTGTTGTTTTATTGTGCAAATATTTTAGATAGTTGATGAGTAATATTTTTAATTAATAAAATAAATATTAAACTACCAAATGATGGCAATTAAAAATGCACTAAATATACTACTAAATCAATGACTAAATATATGACTAAAGTAATGACTAAATTAATGACTAAATATATGACCAAATTAATGACTAAATATATGACTAAAGTAATGACTAAATAAATGACTAAATAATGACTACCATGACGAAATAAATGACCAGTTAACAACAATCAATGACTAAATTAATGACTAAATATATGACTAAATAAATCACTACCATGACTAAATAAATGACTAGTTAACAACAATCAATGACTAAATTAACGACTAAATGAATGACTAAATCAGTGACTAAATCAATGACCAAATCAATGACTAAATCAATGACTAGATAAATGACTAAAATAGTTTAGTCATAAATTTGGCCGTGTTATAAATGACCGAAAATAAACTACTAATGGTCACGTGACCAAAATTAGTCATTTATATGCAATTTTTAGTAGTTTATTTAGTCATATATTGTTGTTTTTGTACTAGTGTTGGCTTAGGTTGTGGCGGTGAATCTTCTTGGTATGAGGATCATGGTTTTACTTTGCTTTCTTATTGGGGAGCTCATGTTGCATTTGAGTTCTTTGATTGTGTGAGGGCACTCTTGGTTGATCTTCATTAGGAGACTGATATCACAATGTCATGATAGCTTGTTACATTCATTGGTTATGTACTTTCAGTGGGAACTTTTGAGATTGATGGTTTGGCGGTGTTGGATATGTTTATGATGGTTTAGTGGTTGTATGCTTCTTCTTGGCTTGGAGATCTTGGTTTCACTTGTATGTTACTGATATTGCAGTTGAGTGTTTGCAGACCTAGATGATATTCATGGAGAGGATGGTTGTCATGATTCCATGTGTAGCTCGTACCACGGTTTAGTGGGAGTTGTTGGCAATGATGTGGATGCATCATTGGTATGGTTATCTTCATGTGATTAGAGATATGTTTTCTTGGTTTAGAGTGTTTGCTACTATGTCATGGTTTACTCTTGATGTGCACTTAGAGTTTGGCATGGTCCTTGTTCTCATGAGACAAGGATGTATATATGTTATGGTGCATGTGATCTCCTAGGAGGAGATAGTTAGATCATGTTGTCATGTTTATGTTCCTGATTCATGATAGAGCTTTGAAATTGATCGTGTGTGGTTCTCTTTGTATTGGGTACATTGATCATTTTCCTGATTACTTCATGATGGTGCTATGTTGCATTTGGAGTTTGGCATGGATTGATTGGTTATAGGTACTCATGGATACTTGGAGACTTAGGTGATGGTTGCAATTCTCTTGTGATTAGAGACATTTGTTTGAGATAGTTACTCTTTGGAGGTTTCAGCAGGAAGACCGAGGAGCTTTCACCTGGTTATGGACATGAGTTCATTATAGACTGCTAGAGGAGATTGTTGTTGGAGTGAGTCATGATGACTTGGTTATCTTGGAGGAGCATTCTCATTCCCCACTCTTGGTCTACTCGACAATTTATGATTTGAGAGGTATTTTCCCATTATATATTTCAGATGTGTTATGTTTCGTGCTTTGATTCTCATGGGATTGAGTTGATTCATAGTGTTTGATTATGGATACTCATTTGAGGATGGTTTAGCATGAGTTTATATGCTTTATTTTTCATAGATATGGATCTTGAGCTATGGTTAGATGTTCTGGAGGATTCATTTTGAGGGATTTTATAGCATGGTTATCTCCTTGTGCATTTGAGTTTATGATATCATTCTTTGATGAGGATTGTTAGGAGATGGTTTATGGGCTGATTTCTAGTTATGGGGATGGTTACTATGAGTTTGATCTTCTTGATTAGAGAGGCTTACATACATGTTGGAATTGTTACATTGATTCATATGTTGTACTTGGTCTATGAGATTGAGTGTTATGGATGTTGTTGAGGCTTTTCATTTGGGGTTGTTAGGAGATCATACTTGACACAACAGTACACTTTCGAGGTGTTGGTAGGAGGACATTATAGTTTACTGGTTTCTCTCTTCATGGTTCCTTCCTGGATGTTCATGTTCATGTGATTTGGTGAGGATGGTGGCAACATGTGAGAGATTATGCAACTCTTTGGGTTGTATGTGTGGATCATTGTTATTGTTCTTTGTACTTCATTCTTTCATTTACTTATCACACCTTGATATATAGTGTTGATTGGTAGACTTCATATGCTTTGACATTACTTATGCAGTGGGAGCTTGGATATGTATGTTCTTCATTGACAAGTTTTATACAGGGAGATTGTGGTTGCAGTTTATAGGTTGCATATGTTCTTGGAATGAGTTTACTGAAGTATTGATGCCTTGGAGGTATGGATGGTTGTATGTCTTAATATGTGTTGTGGATGCTATTTCCGATCATGTGGGTTTTTCAGTTGACAACAACTTGGTTAGAGCCTTTGTTATCACTTGGATTTGATACTTGTGCTCATGGATTGGTGCATCTTCACCTTGGCATGTTCCTTTTCTTCCATAGGTGGCATGTTGGAGGATGAGAGAAGTTCTTGCTTGAGATGGTGGTCACTTTGTTCTTATTGCAGGTATCTTGATGGAGCACAAGAGCATGTTGTCCAGAGATTCATGTGGTTTCATGTATGGCTAGATGATGATGTATTTCATGTATTAATCCCTTATGCAATGTATACAACAAGTGGGAGAATGTTGAGATATGGTGTTGTACACCATTGCATAAAATGATTTATTATAATGTTGTAATTAAATAATTATTTAGTTGTGATACACCTTGGTGGTGTTGTTAATCACACTAGGTAATTATTTGGGGACCCACTTGATGTTGTATTGTAACATTGTACTATTATTTAATGTGTGGGAGACATGTGATACTAATTTAATATTGGGGAAAATATTAAATAATGTAATTTCTTAGTACCCAATATTAAATTAAGGGTTTAGTTGTTTTGTATTCACATGGTTTTGTGGTACATGGTTTCACCTTACCACTAGTTGTATTTTGTGTGAGCTTGTGTCTATAAAAGAAAACACATGTGTAGTGGTTTAGGTTGGCTGAGTGGTTTGGCTGTCATTATTGAGTCTTCTTGTGGAGTGCATTTGTGAAGCATGGAATGGGATGTGTGGATTCATGCTTGGACACATCAGAGTGCATTGGTGAGCTTGATGCTTCAAAAGTGTTCATTGTAACTCTTGTATTTGCTTTATTGCTGAATAATATGATGGAGTATGGATGCTTTTGGAGGTTGGGTTTTTCCCTCTTGACGGTTTTCCCAGGTTATATCTTGTGTCATCTTTGATGGGTATGTTGTCTATTCTCTTTCATGTAGATTTTGAGCACTTATTTGTATTGTTATCTCTTTTGGGTTATGTGGAAATTGTCATATAAAAGTTGTAAGTTTCCTTACAGTTTGGTGGTGTGTGAGTATGGAATAGTATAGTGAGTTGTGAAAGAGAAGATTCAGATGAGCTTTAGCACCTCAGTCAATAGAGTGTTATGTTGAATTCCTATATGTTCATGTATCTTGCTATCAAACAGTGAGTCTCTTCAGTAGGTCCTTGTAATTTGTATCTTTCCCTAGGGTTGTGCGCCTCACTATTGCAAGTCCTTTGTATCTTTCCCTAAGGTTGTGTACCTTAGCCTACATGTCCATAGATAGTGTTACACCTCATTGTATATTTACCTAGTTACTATTACCAAGCTAGATGAAATACTTGCATATATGTGTGTGTTTGTAAATTTTATGGAAATAAATATGATTATACTTTGTTTGTATGAATCATTAGAAATACAATGAATACAATGTTATATATGTATTAAACTTGACTATGTAGTATATAATGCAAATGATTGTTTTGTGATCAACTGACTACCATTGCAAATGTGCCAAGTTGGTTGCAAGTACAGGTTTATGCCTCTGGAAGGGAGGGGAAGTATCACCTAGGAGAAGAGTTTTGGTCTGGTAACCCTTAATGAGTGTAACTGAGCTTTCACACATACACTTTTAGATTGGTTAGTCAAGTCAATAGTTAGGGGAAAAATGTAAGATACCTTAGTTTGGTTGTTCGTGAACTAGAAGAGGTTTTGGTTTGATTGTGAAAACATTCTTGATTTAAGTTTTTGAGTTTCTTTGTATCTATGATTACTTCTTTATGAGTATAATCAATATGATATATACATAGGATGTACATACATATATGCACGTCTATAATGAACTCATACACATGAGTAAAGACATACATAAGTATATGTAGATAGATGTATATATGCATGCTTATGGATGGATTACCCATATGCATGGGAACATCGAATGGACAAGGTGATATATATATATATATATATATTTCTTATATATATGTTAGTCCATGTTATTGCAATTGTATATGTTTACTTTTTTGAAGGCAACGTTTACATATTGATATATGTGTATGTATTGACATAATGGAAATGTCCATACAAGTGTATCAATATATATAAATATACCTATGTATATATGTGTATATATATATACATGTGCAATATTAATTTGGAAATAAATAAATATAAGTTTATGAATTTGAATATTGAATGACACATTCTATATAAACGTGTAAGTTAATATGTATATGTATATATATATATATATATATAATAACATGTTAAGTTATTTATATATATATGTACATATATATGTATAATTGATATATATACCATACATATATATATATTATAGATATATTATAATGTTTGAATAACCGTTGATGTTATAATGCAAAGCACATACTATACATGTTATAATGTAGAGTGCATATCTTAAACAATGTAAGGTGCAGTAATAATGAATAGTGCACAATATGGCAGTGTTGTGAGCATATCATAAGTATTACCATGCTTTGCAAAATACACGCAACGCTATGTGAGGCACATGGAAATGATTGTAAGACATAGTCAAAATGTATTAAAGGAAATTTGAAATGCATTCAAAAGCTTTGACTTGGTCTTTTATTTGAAACACACCAAAATAGCACATAAGAAGTTTATGTGGTGCCAAATTATGAATAACTCCATACCTTTAGAAGTATGCTTTGAGAGCTATGTCTAGCAATGGAGGCCAAATTTAAATGGGAAAATTAGTCAAATAGATGTTGGCAAAGAGAGAGTCGACCTGTGTGATTATTTACCTTGCATATCTGAATTATACGAGCTTGCTGTCTATGATAGAAGTGACTTGTGCAGTATTGCTAAGTCTTAAGTTTGTAATTTGTCACTTTTCTTTACCTTGCTGAGTCGAACCAAATGAAACGTGAAATGTTAATTCTATTACCCTATTTCTAGCCTTTAGAAGCTATTTTTTGTGTATAAATAAGAGGTGCTCTTTACCTCAAAGGGACGCATATCTGCATTTTGTTGTTATGTGATGAGCCTAGCTAGCTCCAACTCAACCTTTGAACTATAACTATCTATTTTTGTGTTTGGTTTGTTTTTTGATGAATTTTAAGCAATAAATACAAAAGTGTGCCAAGCATAAAATGTACATAAAACTGAAATACAAGAAAATTAAAGGCAACTACAATACTATTGCAGATCTAGCAAATCATACAAAGAGATTGCATACAATCAACATACCCGAAAACCTCAAGAATAATTAAATAAAGTGGATCTGTGCATGCCAGGCAAGATATGTTGAAACTAAGAAATAGCAATGCCTAGGCTCTAGATCTGCTTTCTCCCATGCAAAAACTGGAGAAATGCTGCTAACAAGTATAGGCGCCCACAATGGAGTCAAGAAATGGCCCAAAAGGCAAGCGTTTTTGCCTTCTCCTTCACATTCCCTTTCCAGATGAAGCACGCCTCCCAATGAAAAGTATGACCTCTAAAAGATGTTGAAGATTCTTTATTGAATGCAAGAATACTGATGAAGATGGCATCCCAGATGAAAAAACCCTCTTCCTTATTGTAAATTGAAATCTACTGAACAAAATAACTCAGATGTAAGCACAGATGAACTCCTATATGAAGCTCCCTCAGTAGCAACCATTCAACTAATATTTCACAGTCTCACAATCACATATCAATGAAGAATTATCGTTCTCCAAAGAAGAATTTCCTGAAACCCTTGTCCTCAAACAAAAACCACAGAGAAGATACAAAGATGCAATGTTAAATGATCAAAAGGTGAGGTCAACTTGCATCTTTTGCCTTATATCTCCAAAAATCACGACTTCTTAAAAAGATACGACTTTTTGCCATTTAAAATACATTAAAATATATTAAAGTCATAATTAATAGTCAATTAAATAACTTGGGCGTACTTTTTCACTTAAGTGATTTAATTATCACTTTATAATATATTTAAGTGGCCTTTTACTTTTATAAAGTCAATTTTACTTTATAATAAATCAATAAGTTAAATAAATAACTTAACTACAAAAATATTCATAACTCCCTCCAAACTCAGTATTTCTCCATGTTGTTAGAAGCTGGCGAACATTGAACTACAAACACCTGTACTGAATCCAATACTGAAGTGAAGGAGTGGGAATGACAATACCCACAAAAACGGCCACTGACCCGCTAACCAGATCCTGTCAACCTACGAGGGTCCAAGAAATAGGCTAACTCAACTGCTCTTGAAACTGACTAGAGTGGGGACATTACATGTTATTTTCTAAATTTTGCTATGTTCTTCTAAGTTTAGTGAGAGATTTAGAGAGAGGTTTTGCAAGATTTTTAGTGAGATGGTTTGTGAGAGTATTTCAGAAGAGTGGAAATTATAGTTGCTAAGTTGCAAGCTGATTTGAGGAGGCTAAGGTTGGAAACTAGTTAGTTTGAATTGGAACTTTTTATTTACAGGCATGCTAAATCTTACTCTTTTATGCTTGAATGTCTTTGGAAAGATTCTATGAATTGCTTATTTTTATTTGGAAAACATGATATGTTAGGGAAAGATTGTTTTCTACCCATGTGAAATTGAAAGTCACTTGTTGTTTATAGTTTTGGAATCTTGATTTTCTTGAGTGTTTGTATATACTCGATATTATGGAGTGATTGTAAATATAAATACTAAATAATACAATAGAGTGAAGTCTATATAGCTAAGCTATTTTGTGATGACAGGTTATGGAAACACTTGTTTAACCTAATAGATGAGTCATAGTGAACATAGACTATATAAGTTATTCCTAGGATTAGGTTGAATCCAATGAAGGGGATAGCCTATGCATAGAATATGAATGGTCATAAAAAATTGAGCTAGAATGGTGGATGATCGTGTGACACCCATTCCAAATTAGGGATGATGAATACTTTGGCCAAAGTGGTGTAATTTATCACTGGTTACACTGTCAGTTCATTGTGTACCTTTTAGCATGCTAGTCTGAGATTTTTATATATGTAGAATATATAATTTGTATGGTAAAGTTCTAGTTATGTAGGACACAACACCAAGCTAAGGATTGGCTTGTATTTTTATGTCTCCAAACCAAAGCTCTTCATCGAAGGGTAGGGCCATCTTACCATATGTGGTAGATGTACGGGGGACCGTAGTAAGTTCGTGGATGGTAGAAAAGCACTTGAGTGATGCTTCTCCTCTTAGTTAGTGAGCTAAGATTTGAAGGGGGATTTCGTGGATCACTTGTATTTCTAGTGCCATTGAAGCTTAGATGAGCTATGCATGTATCTTGTATTTATTTCTTTGAAATATGGAAAATATATTTTGTATCTGGTTTATGAAAACATTTCTTTGGAAAGTTTGTACATTTCATTGAATGAAATGAGAAAAGATGATTTACTAATATATCAAATGTGCATATTATCTTGAATTGAAAAGAACTTTTTTATTGCTATGTGTTTGGTAATTTAGTTTATTCACTTGTAGTAAAACATAGGAGAAATTCTTTGAGTTGAGCAATGGGCATGTTACAGTGAACCTTAAAATAAATTATAATTTTGTAAGCAGTGAACTTCTTATATTGAGAGATTTCTCTCCGTGGATTTTTCCTTCTTGGGTTTTCCATGCAAATTTGGTGTTATCTTGTGCATGTGTGTTCATTTCCTTATATTTCATTGTTGTTGATTTGACTAAGTGTTGCTAATCTTTTAATAAGTTGTTGATCCTGTTAAAAGTCTGAATTTGTACATATTGTTGAAGGGTTTAAGATCCTAATGGTATAAGTTTTGATAGATATTGATTCACCCCCCTCTCAGTATTAGGGCGTGTTCAACAATATTTACCAATAAAAAAGTATTTTATATTTAGGTTGATAAGAATTCTCTTAGTGAGGAGTATTAGAATAAATACATATATTTATGGTAAAGATTAAAATAATTACCATCAAACAAATCTCTGACCATACAAATTTCAATACATACACGATTGTGATATAGAACCTTCATGCCACAATAAATCCATCTTTGTGATATGTGGAAAAGATCTTGACCATGCATTTATTATATCTTCTAAAATAAATATTTAAAATAGTCATAAATGACAAGAAACTAATAAGATCTTGAGCTTACATTTATTCATCTATTAAATTTAAATTTCTTTGGTGGATATAATAACTCTATGTAGTCTTCACATAAATTAGCACATTTCATTTGGAAAATTTGTTGTATTTTATCATCATTAAATAAATATGTCAATCAAGTGTAATTTTCAATTTTAGTTAATAGATGATGTTAAAGTATATTAGTGTTTTTACTTTACTGAACTGTATGATGAGTTCTAAACTTATTCATGATTACCATATTTAGAAGAAACACATAATAAATGAGATAAACTAAAAATGAAATTTTATATAATTTTTCAAAAAAAATATATTTAAAATTATATTTCATAGACATGTTGGGTGAATTTATGATCATTTAAATAATGCCCATGTCTTAAATGTGTTTGGATCAAAATATATTAAATAAACAATGTTCTAGGTCTATGTTGCCTTGAAGAAATGTGTTATAGTTATAAGCATGTAATATGATATTTCCTTCCTTTTTATCATGTTAGGTATTTGTAGTAGTATATAATAGAATCATTCTACATCTGTCATTTCTTCATTATTGTAAGAGAGTGGTAAAATTCTTTTAACCACATAGTTTATTCATTCAATCATTACACAAGGAAAACATTATAGTTATAGACATGCAATATAACATTTATTTATATTTTATCATATTAGGCATGTGTAGGAGTAGATAATAGAAGCATCCTACAACTATCATTTATTTATAATGTAAGAAAGTGATCAAATTATTATAATTACATGTCCTACTCACTTAATCATCACACAATGATAACATTACAAGTAGATAACATATATGATTTTTATTACTATATAAAAATGTGTGTGTGTGTGTGCATGTGTGCATGTGTGCACGTGTTTGTGTGTGTGTGTGTGTGTGTGTGTGTGTGTGTGCATGTGCATGTGTGTGCGTGTGTGCGTATGTGTGCTTGTGTGTGCGTGTGTGTGTGCGTGTGTGTGTGCGTGTGCGTGTGTGTGTGCATGTGTGCGTGTAGGTGTGCATGTGCGTATGAGAAAGAGAGAGAGTATTCATTCACTCACTATACAAAAAATAAATTCCAAGGAGATAGTATATGGATTTTCTTGTGCTAATTATTATATTCTTTAAGGATTGTGTGTGTACTTAGAATGGTGATTTACCATATTTTCATTTTCTTGAGAAATGCTTGGTAGAAGCCACTAACGTCTTATGGTATTTTGAGGAAATCTTGTATAATTTTCTTTGTGTACAAAAATAAATTATAATTTTATGTTTGATTTCATAGCAACTGACATCTCATATTTGATTCAATTTTGAAAAATATCTATGTGCCTTTATTGAATTCTATAAAGCTTGGTGAAGGCTTCACCATCTTTAATTCCAATGGATATAATCATCTTCAATACTTTCAAACCACCTTATTCTCATAGATTCTTAAGGAAAACTATCTCACACTCGATTACACTGTATACATGGTATACACATCATTTATATATTTTATTCTATATATTTTTATTATTTAATTGATTATATGGTTGCATGCCTTCCTCTGTAGCTTCCCAATCTACACAAAAAATGGGGAGGGTATCTTGGAGATAAGTTGGATGGTCAAAAGTATCTCTTCATTATGATGAAGTCTTTGATTTTACCAATGAAAGAGTGCATGCTTGTTTATTTTTGTTTCTTTGTTCTCTTTGCAAGAATAATTTTTAATCTTTTGGTAAAAGGATTTTGTGCAAATGGAATATAAGTGTGGTAGTGCATGGGTGATGCTTAGTAGAGATGTTTTGTATCTATTTCTTGAACTTTTTTTGATTAAGCTTTTATGATGGATTTGATTGTCATGCTCAAATAGATATCCCTAGTGACACTAACCTTCCTCTTGTATTTGTGCCCAATACCAAAAAAGAGACACTTTTCTTTAAAAAAATGCATTTGTGCCAAACCTAATTGTAGGATTTAATGGTGAACTCCTCAACACCCCATGATCACCTACAAGACAATAATAACTTCTAGTTACAAATAGAAATGGCAAAAATGTAATATTATGATTATGGATGCAAGATAGCCAGATTGAATATGTGATGTACATATGATGCCTTGTTTATAAAGGCAAGTTGTTTTAATCTTGTACAATGAGACAAATACCTCAATAAATATTAAATGAATTAGGAAACAACATTAAATTCCAAAAGACAAGATCTAGTGACAACTAATACCATCTAGAAAGATTCCCTCATAGGACCTAAGTGGACTTAACATGTAAATAGGACCTAGATAGGTAAAACACCTATTTACACCAACACCCCCTTAAGTGCAACTGAGAGAGTAGATTATTATGCAAATGATGCAAAGATGGGTCCTAGATACGAGGCCATGTTAGGTTCCCATGCACATATGCAATGCAATCTCTCGCAAACAAAGAAAAGGAAAAAACCTAGTGGGAAAAAAATCCTCCCCAAAATAGAGAAAAGATACAATAATACTCTTCATGAAGAATGAGAGGAAAAAACCCATGCGAGGAAAAAGACCCCCATAAGAGAGACAAAGAGAGACCATTCAGCCCCCCTAATAAGATAACTTTCTATAAAGAAACATTAAAAGCACACTAGTCGAGTAACACTGGAACCTTAATCCAAGAAATAAAGAACAAGATGATTTTGATGCTAGACACACTAAAAACTCTTAATTGTTGGAGCAACTCTAAAATCATGATAAAGCAACAATTTTCTTGATGCCAAGAAATATTGGAACACTCTCAATACGTAGAAATCTTGGAATTTGAGTGAAGCAATAGAAGATAGAACATTGTTCTATAACTGAAATAAAATGCAAGGATCATATTTGTACCTTCCCAAGTGATAGTATGTCTAGGTGATCAACTAGAATGTGAATATGCACAAATTTGAAGAAAATATACTTGTGACTAAACCTAAAAAAAGTGTATAGATGGCTTGATAGAGCTCCTCAATACCTTTCCAATGCTATAAGAATTGTAAAAATTAGAGATCGTGGCAAAAAGTTATGACCTCAAGAACCAAAAATGAATATCTAACTTCAAACAACAAATACTGGCACCAAACAATAGAATTTGGAAAAATTACCTTCACCATTACAAAGTATATTGAGCAACTTTTTTGAAAATATCACATTTTTAAAAATTTGACATTGTGGCAAAATAATTTTGAAAAAAATTCCTAATTTGGGCATTAGGGGGCAAAATTTAGGTCCTTAGGCACCCATGGGACCATCGGTATAACTATAGGTTTACAAAAATTGAAACCACCACCCATATCGGTGGCGGTGCTGCTGGGGCGGGGTTGTCAGGGGGGTGGGGGCCATCGTTCGCATTGCTCGGGGCTTTAAGGCCCCCCCACTAGGCATTGGCTATAGGGGTTTTAAACCTCATGACCAGTGGCTTGCAAGAAAACCAATGAACAACCATAAAAATTAAAACACATTTTTTATTAAATAAAACTTGTGTGATTTAAAATAATTTTGTACCATCAAAATTGACAGACCAAATGCAGTGTGATATGACGTAGAATATTATGATAGTCAAAGGATAGGGTGACACAAAGATTTCATAGGTAGAGGATAGGAATATGTCATAAAATATTCACTCAATTTCCAATTGATTGATTGCGCAAACTTTCTATATGATACAACGATATGAAATACATCAATTAGAGAAAATTTTGCTTGATGCTCCTGGGAAAAATGTCTTTTTTCAATGAATTTGTGGCCGATCCTTAGGTTTTCAAGATTTTTGAATGTGATGGAAAGGTCAATTTTGGCCCAAAGTGCTCCAAAAATTCAACTACATCCAAGATTTGGCAACTGTAACCCTCAACTTGAAACCCTTGTAGATCAGTCAAAATATAACAAAATTTGATGAAATGAAAGACAAACCTAACTTTCTTTGATGCCATGGATTCAACTGTGAGGTCCTTGAAACCCCCAATCACACTTAGAAAAATCTTCAAGCAAAAATGGGTCCCTCAAGTCTAGAAAGAAGTATGTAGCATTGAAGCTCTGATACCATGTAGGAGCTTATAGTCATGATCATCTACATGACAATAATAAATTCCACAAGAGAGAAATGGTAGAAATATCATGCTATGATTTTGGTTACAAGATTTACAAATTGAATATGTGATGTACATATGATGCCTTGCTTATAAAGGCAAGTTGTGAGATAAGATTAGATAAGATCTTGACATGTGTGTTAATCCTATACAATGAGAAAACTACCTCAACAAATATTGAACGAATTAGGACACAAGCATTAAATTCCAAAAGATAAGATAATATCTAGTTCAACAACTAACACCATATAGAAAGATTCCCTCCTAGGACCTAAGTGGACTTAACATGTAAATAGGACCTAGATAGGTAAAACACCTATTTACACCAACACTAACAACTACTTAGTTGTGGAAATACTTGCTAATAATTGGATTGGTGTTATATTAGTTTCATTCCCATCTTTAATATTCTTTCATATTATACTAATTTTATTCTCAATTGTAATATTCTTTAAACATATTGAATGAGATTATTGTAATTTATGTTGCTAGTTTATGACCTCGAGATTAAAAAATATATAATTTAGGATTTTTTTGTCATTTTATGCTATTGTGCTAATAATGCTACAAACATAGTAATCTATGTAGAGAGGTTCTATGTACCATTTTTTATTTCTATACATTTTACTTACACATCACACTCTTCAATGAAAAATTAGTTATTAGAAAATTTACACTTTATTTCTATCCAAAAGTGGTAGTTAATGAAGTTTATTTCTTTCTTAGATATTGAATCAAGTTGCTTTAACTAAAGGAACTCAAATTATTATAGATTCATTCCCATAAACTTGGAGTGTATGCACATCATGTACAAAATTTATTTGAGCCATTTTTGTTAGAATTTGTTATGCACACAAAATCTATCCAAGACCATAATACTTATAATCTAATAAAAAAATAAGAAAATAAATAAAGAATTCTATATTCAATATTATAAAGTTAAAAAGGCTACCATAAAATATGTAGGCCTCTTGGATGTATGAATCAAAGAGATGAAATTTCAAAGATGTATGAGTTAACTCTAAATCAAATGGTGAGTTAACTCGATCTAACTAGGACATAGGTGGCCTTGAATAAACAATTATGACATCTAGCTACCATCAACCTAAGGTTGATGAGGTATGAATGATGCTTGTGTACCTCAATTCAAGGTGTACACATGTCATTATTAGCTACTTAGGTGAGGATCATTACATATTATTAATATACTAAGTAAACTTATTAAATAGGTACAATATCACACTTAGGATAGAACATATTTAAAGTGAATGAAATATCACTCCAACAATTTTTAGGTATTTTTATGTACATTTTAATTTCAATTAATTTTTGCTTCTTTGTGATAAGGATTGTATTTATTTTTATAAAAAAATGTAAATACATTAATGAGAATATTGGATAGGATTGACACTCAAACTTAGAACTTTCTTATGGCTAGTGAAAGTTTCCACCATTAAGCCACATGCCCTTCCATAGTGAAAACTCTTAGATCAAACATATACCAAATTCAATTGTCCATGCATGATATAATTTAGTTTTAGTAATTTATATATAATATAATTTTAACTATGATACATGTTATTTTGTGCTTACTATTTTTCTAATGATTTATAATAAAATTAATTTCACTAATTTTTATCCTATAAACAATGCATTTAATAAATTGTATGCATTTTTTCTATGTAATTAAAGATTTGACTATACAAAATTATTGCTCTAACAAAATTTTACTAAAATCAAAAAGAATTATTGACATGCCCATTGAACCTATGGGTCAAAATGCTAGTAATAATCATTAAATGGTAGAAGTTCAGACCTCACAAAATACATAATGTTAAATATTTTTTTTAAGGAAAACAAGGGTAAGTGTATTTTTTGGATGTATAATTAGTTAGATTTATAAGATTTTGTTGTAATGGGTGCATTAATAGTTGAAGTTAATACATAATTATTATTTTTACATACAGACATTTATATATATGCATTCCATTTATTTCATGAGCTCTCATAACTCTCGTGGCTTATTAATGGTACATTTAATGAATAGGATCTAATAAGGAGTTGAAGAGTGGGTTGGAGGACCAATGAAACGATGGAGGCACATTCTCATCTTGAGTTAGTGTCTTGCTTAAAGATTGAATACAATGCTTGAGAAGCAATGGATCTTCATATTGTCTTCTCATTGAATTGAGGGTGGGTTTGTTCATGTGAGAAGGGTATATTCTCTTTGTTCATTTGAGGAGAGGTATATTCCCCTTTTTTATTTAAGGAGGGATATGTTTTCTATATTTGTACCTGTGGATGTCTTGGGAATCAATTTCTCATTTTCCTTTTTGTTTAAGTTACTTTCGTTTGTGTGCTTATGTGGCATGATCCATCATCAAAACCTAATTTGAGAAGTTTGTAAGGGTCATCATGTTGTAATGCATGTTGTTTTTTACGAGTTCCCTTCCTTGTGCTTCAAATAGTTCACCAAAATTAAAATTAGAAAAGTAGACTAAGTCAAGGAAGTGATTTGATCTTTTACTTGGCTAAGTAATAAAGTGGTTAGAGGTTCCATAGGAACCAAGAACCATTGGTTCATAGTTCCCATGGAACCCTCAACAAAGGAGTGTGGAGGCAACACTAAGACAAAAGAAAAGTGCAAAGGATATGGCATGAACAGGGGATTAAGGCATCGAGTGGTGGAGGTTCTTGATTGGGTGGAAAACGTTGATGGTTCTAATGGGTAAGAAGGTGTTGACAAAGGAGTGTGTAGCCCATGATACTTGTTTGATGCGCTTAAGTGGCCCGATAGTATGTTTGTGGCACAACTCATCCTCCATCAACTCACATTTACTACAAGATGTTCATAGACAGTAAAATTAATTATTGATTTCCTCCTTTGATTTGCTTCATCCATTTTTAGGTGGGATTGAACCTAAAATGTCCATTTGAACTGGTGAATAGTGTGCAACAAATTAGCGTTAACATCTAGTTGTTGTTATAAGAAAATTTAGAATTGTTTTTCAAAGAGTTTGGTCATTTTGTGGTCTCTAGATGCCAAGGAAGTTGCATGGTGACCATTCAAGCCAAGTCTGGAATTTGTTTTGGTGATTTACAAAGCTATGAAATTAAAGAAGACTAGTATTGTACATAGATTTTTCCACAAAATATCTCCATGGTATTGAGTGTGTATTCAAGAAGGTATTGGTTTGTAGATAGGGATTTTTCTTTGCCATATTTGTTGGCATGAATGTAATGTTGAGTTAGATAAGTGTAAAATCACTTTTAAAACATTGAAAACCTTGTAATGAATATTGTTCTCTCTTTGTTTATGAATATATGTTGTTCTATTATGAAAAACAAGTATGTTCTATGTGACCATTATCATTGTTATAGATAAGTACAAAGCTACATGTTATTTGATTCCTATTTATTCATTATCTTGTGAGTTGTGACTCTGTTACCCATGAATAGGCACTGATTTGGAACCTTGATCATTCTCACATCTATCAAACTATACATAAATTAGTAGTTTAGTAGTAAGTTCTTTTGTGCATTCATAACCTATTGATATAACGAAGGATTTATCTTTAATAAGCCTCAAATGAATTCATCTTGTGTAGGTTATGATTGTACATTGTTATCAACTATCTAGGGATTTTGAGGCAACTGGTTGTTCTTGGCTCAATGATAATATTTGGGATGAAGATAACAAGTTGGGTTTAGCTACCCATATTTTATTATTATTTATTTGATGTGATTTCAAAACTTTTTAAGGTATACCCCTAGGAATACCATCCCGAGTCTAATTCAAGATCAAAGTGTTTAAAAATATAACCTACTCTTGTAGAGCTAGCTTAGTGTCGTCCATTGGTTTGTTGATGAGTGTTACACCTTGTCTTATTATTATTGAGTTCCTTTTACCTTCACGGGTAAATAGGATGATGAATGTAAATCATGATTTCAATATGTTTGATAAATGAATGAAATACTGAAATAGGTATTAAGATGTTATTGCTTTGAAGGAGTAATTATGTTTATATTAATGAAGTACAATGAAATGAATTTGAATTGCAATGTGAAAATTTTAAAGCTTTGTAAATGCAAATGTTTTATGATGCAAGTGGATTTCATGTGAATGTCTAACTACTATTGCAAATGTGCCAAGTTGGATGTAGGTACTGTTGATGCCAAAAATTGGCAAGGTAACAACCCTTTGTGGGAAACTCAGTTTATGGGGGACCTATTGCGCTAAACTGAGTGACCTCCAGATTTTTTAAAGAAGTTGGCTTCTTCTGTAATGGGGGTTTGGAAAGGGAAACGAAAGAAAATATATAAAAATAAAGTCTAATATAAGGCGATGCACCAAGACTTAATAATAGGCATGATAAATCATAGATCTAAGTGCCTGATTGGTATTTGTAATGTCCCAAAAAGGAATAAATTAAAGATTAAAGTATAGATAATCCATTCATTGACATAAAATAAGGTTTCATACATTCCTAGTGCCAAGAAGAGTCATAAGCCATGATCTAGACCAACAAACTTGCATTTAATTTATAGAAGTTCTCAAATGAAATATCCAGACAATAGCAGCACAGTCTAAAGTTAATCAAATAGCATAAAAGAATAGAAAGGCCAAACAATTGGCATAGTTTGAGAGTCTTTGCAATAATGAAAAAACAATAATAAAGGCCTCATGTCTTTTCCAAAATCAGTGTTCTTCCTATGAAATCCTAGAACCCTTCCTCCGAAACAAAGAGGAGTATATATAGCCAAATGCTCCCACCGCCTTGGCAAGCAGTAACAAAATGGATTTGAGAATCTTTGGCAATGATGCAGAATCAAAGATTCCTCCCGGCCGTTGCAACAAAAAACTCCAGCCAACGCATCTGGTTGCTCCAAGTCCAGGTGCATCCTCTGCAAATGATGGTAGTGGTCCAGCAGAGTCTCGTGCAGACAAGTGTTTCCCTTTGAGATAGGTGGTTAAAACACATGGCATAAACTACAGCTTGTAGTTCACTTCATCCTCTGTGTTGAAGTAGTGTGCGCAAAGGAGACGCGTGGTAGCATTTCGCTGCCTACGGTCGTTATTTCATTCCTTCGCTGAAAGCCTACACAGAGCAGACACATAGCAAATGTATACTGCAGATGTCGATCGTGGGGCCCGCCAAATTTTTATGGGAATGGAGCTACGTGGCACTTGAGCGGGGCCCGATGTGGAAGCAAAAAGGAAACGATCAAAATAGCTTGCAGTGACGACACGTGGGAGCATTTCGGGGAGCCGATGGAAGAGCAAAGAGGAAATGCATTCAGAGTGTGGGGAGCAGACAAGTGGCAGAATTTGCGGTACCAACCAAAGAAAGGGGCTAAAAGAAATTGTTGAAGGAATAGGCCGACACTTAGCCAAAAAATCAAAACCCGAAGGGAGCATGGTGAATTTTGAATTCATAGCTTATGGCGACTAATAGGGGCGTTTCGCCTGAGGAACGTGGAACCTAAAATTTTCTCTAGCTCACAGACCAGAGCGCCATCCATTGGCAACAAGATTAGAGCTTGTAAAAGGCTGCCTACAGAGGTGGCCAGTCGTCTTCGGATGGTATCTCTAGTTTGCGCAAATTCTCATGCGCTCCGCCTAGGTCGATCGTTTCTTTATGAGGCAGCACATTAGGTAAATCGACCCTTGCTTCACAATGGAACAGTAGCTGCGCAAGAGGATGGATGACTCCTTCAATGTCTACTGCAATAGGAGGACGACTGAAACTCTAGAAAGTGTTTGGGTTTCGCTCCTTCTCTTCAATTCTTTCTGCAATCTGTTCGACGGTGGCTATCGACCCATCTTCAAAAAATAGAGATAGCAGACCCATCTCGCTCAGTCGGGAGAGATTTTTCATGCATGTCATCTATAGTTTGGTTTAAGGTAGCCGCAACCACTTTAGTCCACTTCAAGACTGAGTGGAAATGAATGAATTTGTTTGTTGTTTGAGCAACAACATCTTGATCCTCGATTCCTACCTTGGCTAGGTCTTCATCAGAGATCAAATATAGATTGGTGAGAAAAATCTTTGCTTTCAAAACCCCCTATGAGATGAACCACGAGAATTGCTTGATTGTTTCATGAACCTCTTGGCTCAATCTGGTTGCCTTTTGAGATGAACCAAAGTGTTGGCTGCAGAGTTAGGCAGAAGGTTTTAACCCTTTCCCAATAAGAAATATATATCTACCGAACCAATGGGATGAGGTCTAGTTGTGCGGAGGAAGCCTGGAGAGAAATCTTGAGGGAGGATATTTTTGCATCCTTCAAGTTAATAAATTCTGTTAATTATGCATTCCTTCCTCTTGCGGCTGCTAGTTGCTCCCCGAGGCTGCTTATTTCATTATGCTAGTCTTCCTTGGCCCGGGTGTGGTTTGCCAATGCTGTGTTAAGAGAGGAATTTGCTTCCTGAAGCTCCTTCTCCCTTTGTTGCAGATTTTGCTTTGTTAAGGTCAATTGGATTTGATACTTTTGGTTCCTTTCTCGTAACTAGTTGAGCAGTATGGGGTCAACAGAATGGGACTTATTGAGCTTCTCCTGGAGCTTTCTTCGTTCTGACTCCTCCGTTCAAACTTTCTCATGCAGGCGCGCAACCTCAGCTTCTAGTGATTTCTCTTTCGTTTCTAGGAAACTGACTCATTCCCTTATTAGCTTGAGCTGCTCCTCCTTTTTCTTTAATTGACGACCAGACTTGAGAAAGTCGGTCGTCACTACCCGTTGTGTTTCCTCCATGAGCTCCACCTTATCCTGTGGCCGAGCCGCGGATAGATCAAGTCCCATGGCATACATGTAATCGCATGGGAGCATCTCCCCCTGTGGTTTCGCAACATTTGGGTACATGGTGGCGAAATTCAACACCTTTTTCTCTTCATTGTAAACTGTATACACTTTGGACTCTGCTTCCTTCTTGTCATCTTTTGCTTTTCACTTCTAGATCCTGAGGGTTTGCATTTGCTTTGTGGCTTCTCCCTGAGATATGAATTCAAATGGTGACCGAACCAGTCTACCACTAATAGGTGCACGAGGAGGTAGGGCAAAAAGAAATACCCGTGTAGCAGCCCCTTGCATTTTCTTTGGTGGGAGGTTGATAGTTTTTGGGGAGAAAAAGGGGACTTTCCATAGTTTGGTTTGTGAACTGGTGGAAAGGCTCATTAGTTGCAGCAATGAGGTAGCCATAATTAATTTTGTTTGTTGGGCAAGTTGGGTTGGACCCGAGGTAGCATAGGCATAGGGGTGTCGATGGCAGCTGAGCTTTCAGCAAGTGAGGTGAGGAGATATTGAGCGGCGACTGTAGGTGAGAAATTTTGTGGAGGTGTTAAGATAGATTTCCCAGCTTGGGCGAATTGGGAGAAACCTCCCGAAAACAATGTGGCAGGGGCAGGCAAGGCAGAGCCGACGCTTGTAGTAAGAGGTGTTGTGGGAATGGAAGAGGACACCAGAGATTGAGAAGTAAGAAAAGTTGAAGTGAGAGTTACCTGTTGACTGGACGTTGGTGGTGCTTCGCTTGTCACTAACTACTTACTCACTTTGGGCTCCTCGCTTACTGCAAGCACTTGAATTGCGACGACTTCTTGTGATCCCTCACTTGGAAAAACTTCAGTTCGTTTCCACTTAGTGGGCGGGGAGTCCTAGATTTCCATGGTCTCTATAGTCCCTTGTTGTTGTTGCTGGGGCACTTTTGTCATTGTTGAGGCCCAGGTGAGTGTCTGCAAGGATCGCAACACGTTTAGTCGCACATTTGAAGCAACATAGGCAAGTTTCCCTATAGACTTTCTCTTTTGTTGGGAGGAGGACGCTAGGGTCTCGGCTTCCTCCTCCGGCTGCTCTTCGTCTTCATCGGGGCCATCGCCACCACTTTCACTTGAGTTGGGAGTAGGGTGTTCCTCATCCCACAGCCTCTCAAACTCCTTGTCTTCATCTATGTCATCATAAGGAACATCAACCCGTTTTATCTCCTGGCGATATATCCAAAAGGATTTGATCTTTTCGTCAGTCCATTCTTCCTCATCCTTCAGCTCATTGTACATAGCCTTTCCCATTTTATAGTTTTCATCATAATCTCCCACCGGGAAATAGAACCTATGCCATGGTGACCTGCTATCTTTTGTGGGGATATGAACCAGGTCGACCAATAGATCATCTTTATCCTCTAGCGGGCTGCGTCTCTGCTCCCAGTAAGGCCGAGGGTTGTGAGTTACCTTGAGGTGATCATATGGTAAATCATTGAACGGGTTATAATCCCATCTATCACAGATCATTACTAAACCCAAATGAGCTAGTTTATCTTGCAGAAGTGGGTGTGTCTGCTTCTTTTTCATGGCTACCATTTTGAAAGTCTGTGGACAGGTGAAGAATCCATTTCTCTTGACCTTCTTGCTGTTGCAAAAGGTAACATTGATAACGCACGCCTGCCGGAACAATTCCAGAGCCAACACCCGATTAGTCACACATACCGGAAGGCAGAAGGGTTCTTCAGTGAAGCCCGCATTCGGATGAATGTGAAATCCGCTCCAAAAAACCAATCACATTTAGGAACAAAACTTTGCATAAACTTTGTCTGAGTGATCGTGAGCCTATTAGCACACTCCTCTCCTAATAAATCTTGCAAAATCGGGGTCAAAAAATGATCTGAAAATGCCTAATAATAAAAAATAGAAGAGAGGAGAGGGGTCCAGAAAAAACTGGCTTTTTCCTCCTCTTTTCATCAAAGATGGACAACTCCATACACTCAGCAAAGAAATCAAGGTTTTGATATAAAAACATATAAGCAAGATAAGAGACAAATCTGAAATTTCGTTCAGTTGGGTATCTTCCAATTTGCTCTAACATCTTCTTTGACAGGAACGGCTCCGAAATCATACCAAAAATTAGATTTTTGGTAGCGGAATTGGAAAGCTGGGCCCAATTGAAAAGACTACACCTCTTTGTCGATGTCTAGACCAAAAAAAACACCATCATTGAAAAGGAGTCTTGTAGGTCTTCCTTAAAAGTGTCGTGCAGAGCAGGAACTACTAGCAGATTCCCACATTCTCCCTCAATTCTTCCAATTTCTTTGTTGAAAAACTCACGAGTCTATTTCTTGGTGTTCCATATATCAGTTCCCTTCTTAAGATTGAAATTCTCCACTACCATTCCTCTTTGCACAGGGTTGAGAATACATAGAATATTCCAAATGGCGGCCGGACTGATGTTAACTAAAAGATTTTGGCCATCGATAGTGTTGTTACTCAGATTGAAACGCCTAATGGTTGCATCTACCAACTCCGGGCAGTAATGCACAGATGGGACCATATATTGAGGAAGCCCGCTGAACCATATCTTCTCTGCGGATGACATTGGCCTTCTAGAAACCTTCATGCGTGCATAGGCAAATTCCCTCAACCCTTTGGGTTTTTTTGCAATTAAGGGATCATGAACATTATCCTAATCTTCATGAACCAGGCTTTGGTCTTTGTAGATTTTGGACTTGTCCAGCCGCCTTGTGTTTTCCCATTCCGGCTTGTCGGGGATACCTGACGTAGCATACGAAATATCATCAAAGACATTAACTGCCTGTGCTCTTTGCAGAGCTTTAGCTAATTCTTGAGATGCTACTAGCCTAATCCCCTGGCTTGAACTTTCTGCCATTGTTACTCTGTGGGAAGCTTTCTGCTTAGAATTCCTCTGCAACTTTACTTCGACTCTTGGCTTTGCTCTAGAACTTTTGGTTTTTTCTTTTAGTAATGTTCTTAAAATAAAGCTTTTAAGTGCTTTAAAATTTTTACATGCAATATTTAGTGATCTTTTCTCAAAGGTGGTAGATGAGAATCACCTTTTTTGCTTTTAATACAACATGTATTGCCGACCCTTTGGCTTGTGTGGAAATGAATTACTTGCTATTTTGATTTGATAAGAATTCATAAATATAATTAGCAACTGCTTGTATCACACGATTTTCTTGGAAATAGAGCCGATGCTTTGCGAGAAGCTTAATCCTTTGTATGCGCTTGCAATTAATATCTTAAAAAGAATCATTAGGACGAAGATGCGCTCAGTATTTCAAAAGATATAATTTTTCCTTGGAAAACACAACATACCTGGAGGATGACACCTCAATCCTCGACCGTACTTAACATCGTCGATTCCTGCCAATAGTTTAGGCTAATTAATTAGCTTTCATCAGTTTTGGCATGTAACAAATCGTACTTAGCAGACGCAACTGGGTGGGAAATTCGAGCGAGCCTGGGCACAACTTTCAAGTTGGTACTTGATTAACATCACGTTTATGCCAAGCAGATTAACACACTTTTCCTTGCTTTTTCTATAAATGGGCCTCTTTGTAGTAGTGAAATCACACTTAGTGATTTGAGCATAAGTGTTGTTAGGCAATTGGCGTAGTAGTTTAGCATTTGCAGTGCATAGCATTCTCATAGGTTAGACTTAGGTGCTTTGCAGGGATAGTTCTACAATTTTTTGCAGAAGTCTAACAAGATGGATACCCCAATTAGGCTAGTGTCGCACAAGTCTCAAACTGCCTTCTTAGGAGAAATTTCTACTAGGCAGTTAAAGAGGATGACGAAGAACAAGCATTCCCTGTCAATTATAGCTATAAAGTGGGTCTTGGGATGGGACTGCCTTGAGTACAAGGAAAAGTATCGAGTTAACACTGATGTGTGCTCGCACTTTGTTGCCTCCATGCTAGATGTAGGAATTCCCAAGCCATTAATTCTTCGTCTGGTGAAGGAAATATTTCCCAAGAAATACCTTAAAGGCCTTGGTGAGGTTGTTGCAAATGTTGCATATGGTGGGGGAATCCCGACTGCAAGTGACCTCTGGAGGTTTATAGAAGAGGATGTTGTCGTGCCATGGTTGCCATTTTTGAGTGGCTTTTGCCTCCAAACATGAGATGAGCACCATCAGAGGGTCACTTGAGCCCTTCACTTCCTTTTTCGTATTTACAACGTGGTGTCATTCTACAACATCGACTGGTATACGGACTTCAAGAACTTGGTGTTCCCTCCGCTTGCCTTTGCTTCGTTGGATGACGCCGCCGCTGCTCTCGTGGATGAGGATACTATGGACACTGCCCTCGACACGTCCATTGTTGTTGCTTGTGTAGTGAATTGAAGACATGTGTCTCTCTTCTTTTTGCTTTCAGAAAACTCATAGTAATTAGTTTCTTTTTGTATACATGCCTGGAAAGGGCTTTCTCATATTATATAATAGGAGCATAATACTTATACTTTTTGGAAGCGTGGCCTTCTAAGCCATTTTGAACTATAAATATCAAAGTATATATATAATGAAAATATATCGTGATGATTATCTTGTTGTTTTTTCCCGGTTTTGCCACTAGGTTATTTTTCCTTTTCAGCGTGTATGTATGAATCTCGGCCTTGCATGAGGGTGTTTAATTTTTGCTCTGTTCAACTATGAGTTTATTTCTACCACTTTCTACAATAATGGGTCATTGCTTCCTTTTTCCATGAACTACGGGATAAAAATAAAAAAGACCGGCCAACCAAAACAAAAAGGAAAGAAGGAAAAAGCATATTTACATATTTACATGCTTACAGAGAGCAAGCCTAATTAAATAATTTCAAATGGATTCCATTGACCGGAATCCCCCACGCTTCTTCTTCCATAATCTCTAACTCGTATGCGTTGTGTTCCTTGCACTGAATTATCCTGAATGGTCCTTCCCAAAGGTTGTCAAACTTACCGTGTTGACTCGGCTTAGTGGCCCTTTCGTTATATTTTAGCACCAAGTCTCTGCACTTTAGGCCTTGGTCAGATGTTTTCTTGTCAAACCACCTTTTAACCACTTGTTGGCGATTAGTCATGGGAATTAGGGACTTTTCCCTTTTTTCTTGTACCTCTAGCAACTTAGCTAACTGCACCTCCATCGCACCGTTCTGCTCCACTTCCAGGGATTTTAGCAATTGCAGCGCTAGAATCTCCATAGAGATAGGAAATAATGCCTCTTTTCCGTAAACTAGCTCATACGGTGAAGTCTTGAGGACCTGCTTTGGATTTATGTGGTCCGCCAAGAGTGCTACTCAGAGATTTCTGTGCTACTCTCTTTGATATTCTGATCCAGTTCTTTTGAGGAGTCAGACTAGATGCTTGTTTGTTGATTCGGCTAGGCCGTTCCCCTATGGGTAATAATTTGGCAACGTTTTAAGGAATATTCCATGTGTAAGCATGAATTGACTTACCTTGGAGCCTAGGAAAGCTTTAGCATTGTCAGAGATGATAGTTTTGGGCGAGCCAAATCTTGTCACTAATTCCTCTAGGAAATCCACAATCTTTTCCTCCATCACATTCTTGAGTGGTACGGCCTCAGTCCATCTTGTGAAGTAATCTGTGGTCATTAAGATCCATTTCTATCTTACACTAGAAGCTAGGTTAATCATTTCGATGAAGTCTAAACCCCATTGCGCAAATGGCTCATCAACCACTATCAGGTTGAGGGGCATTGCAGAATTATTTCTCCTTCCGACGAAGAACTGACACTCTTTGCAAGTCTTCACCAGGGAATGGGAATCATGGAATAGTGTTGGCCAAAAGTAACCTGCACACATGATCTTGATGGCGGTAGTCATTGTGGAGAAATGTCTGCCTGCGGGACTGCTGTGGTAGGTGTCGAGTATCTTCCTTGCTTGTTCTATGGTAACACATCGCAATAGGACGATGTTGAAATTTCTCTTAAACAAGATTCCTTCAATGAGTGTGAATCCGCTATTTTGTAGCCGGTAGAATCTCCTTTTCTGAGAAGGAAGGCCTGGCGGGTACTTTCCTGTATGCATAAACCTTACTGTGTCTGCTAGCTAACAACCTTTAGATTCTGACCCATTTTTTAAGACTAGTTCCGACTGCTCTTCTTCAGGGTCCACTTCCTCGTTATGCGCCAAATATTCACATAGTCCTCTTCCTTAGACGTTTTTGGTGGGTTCGACCTCAATGTCATATTCAAGGATCTTGGTGATCCAATTAGCTCTTTTCTCTGTAATTTCTCCCTCCATGATGTATTCGCACACACTGGAATGTGCGACATAAACAATCACCTTATTGAAGGAGATTAGATGCCAAAATTTCTTAAGTCCTTTTACTATTGCAAATGCCTGCCTTTCGATGAAATTATAATTCATCTCATATTCCTTCAGGGTATGGGAGTGAAATGCTATTAGATTTTCTCCTTTTCCCTTGCTATCTTTCTGAGTTAAAAAAATAGAAATGCTTGATTTGCTACTGAATACATACATTATAAAGTCCTTTGATAAGTCTGGGTTAACTAGAATAGGAGCAGAAGAGATAGCATCCTTGACCTTCTCAAAGGCTTCTCTGGCTTCTTTTGTCCATTTGAATATTTGATCCTTTTTCAACATCAGGGTAATTGGCCTGATTATTCTTGCAAAGTCAGAAATAAATTTGCTAACGAAATTTACCTTCCCCAAGAAGGATTGAACGCCTTTCTTATTGACCAGAAGAGGAAGCTCTTTGATGGCTTTCACTCACTCTGGATCAATTGAAATTCCTTCTTTGGACACTACGTGCCCCAGTAGCTTGCCTTGCGGTACTCCGAAGACACATTTTTTTAGGTTCAGGGATATCCTGAACTCCTGACATTTCTTGAATACCATCTCAAGGTGATCAAAATGATCATCCTTGGATTTAGAAAACACTGTCAAATCATCTAAATAGATTAAGATAATCTTATTAATCAATTCACTAAAAGCGATATCCATTGCCCGCTGGAAAGTAGCTCCGACATTGGAGAGGCCAAACGACATTTTGGCGTATGCAAACATCCCCCACTTGGTAGTGAACATTTTCTTATGTTGATCCTCCTCTTTGAACCAGATCTAATTGTAACTGGAGAAACCATCCAACAAGGAGAACATCTCCGATCCTACCACTGTTTGAAGGATTGACTCCATCGAGGGTAGTGGGTAATGATCCTTTAGGGATTCCTTGTTGAGGTCTCAGAAATCCACACATAGGAAAATATCTCCATTTTTCTTTTGGACTAGAACCAAGTTGGATACCCACGTGCTATGCTTGATTGAAAAGACAATCCGCAACTGGATTAGCTTTGTTAGCTCCTGCGCCATTAGCGCTTCAATCTTTGGGTTCACTAGCCTCTGCTTTTTTCGGACTAGTTTTGCACCTTCTGCTAGCTCGATTGTGTGTTGGATGATGTTGGGATCATATCCCTTTAGATCATAGGACTAGGCCACTAATCCCTCATATTTATCGCATAAGTTGATAAGCCTTTCTTTATTGCGATGTGGGACGTCCTTCCTGACTTTGAGCTTTCTTCCATATCCGACTTGTAGGTCTGCATAATCACTTTTGTTTGCTACAAACTTTCATTTTTCATTTCTTGCATCATCACAATAGAAAAGGTTTTCGAGTGTGACCAACGCTTTTGGAAGCTTGTTGGACTTTAGCTGAATGATTTTCCTTTCATAGGCTTCAGGGATTTTTGGTTGAAGCTAGTCAGCAAATTCGCCTGATTGCTAGATGAATGAGGCAATGTGTTCATCACTGTCAAACACCTGCCAGCTTTGATCATTATCAGGAATCGCTGGTTGGACTATTACTCATACAAAGTGTTTGTTGTGAATGAGATTGGAGGTAGGATCAAATTGAGATCCGATTGATGCCATGCGATCAACTTCTGTATTTTGTTCTCGGGGTACCGTCCTAATGTTGAAGGCTTTAAAACCCTCCATCAGGTCTGAAACTCGGTGTCTGTAAGATCGCATGTGGACATTCTTGGCCACAAAAATTCCTCGAACTTGATTGACTACTAGTTCAGAATCTTTGAACACCATCAATTGCTTACTCCGCATCCGTTCCGCAAGGCTGATACCTTGTACTAGTCCTTCGTATTCAGCTTCATTGTTTGAGCAAGTGAACTGGAAGCGGAAAGACCTCAGTGTCTTTTCATTTTATGGGGACACTAAACATATCTCAGTTCCTACACCATTCTTGCATCTTGCTCCGTCAAAGTGCAAATTCCATAGCTCAAAGGATTGACTGCCTTTAGATTCTTTGACAACCTTGGGGAGCACTTGACCTTCATCGTAGATGACATAGGTGCCCAACCCGGTAGCATGGTAGTTGTTGAAAGGGTCAGTGTCTATATGTTTGCTCAAGAGAGCATCTTCTTGATCATCCCGATCTCCGGTCACCCTTTCATCTTCTAGTAGTCCCGCACAATACATCTCTTGCTTAGTGATAGAGGTATGCGCAACTTCAAAATTGATCATGGCTTCATCGGCTACATGTTCCGAATGTAAAGCTTCATATTCTATCTTTATTTTTGCACCATGTTTGGTTTTGTGGATCAAATGCGACCAGTCCAGGGACAGGTATCTGCCTACTTTCAAAGTAAATTTTTTGGATAGACAAAGGCCGAACATGGGGGGAACATCTATGATCATAGTGTCTTGTGGAACAATGATACTAGGGCAAGCAAATAGAGTCAATGGGAGTGCTTTGATGACACCTACGGTTTCGACTTTGTTTCCATCAAGCTGCATCACTCCTCTTTTTAAGGGTTCATAGCTGAGTCCTAAAGCTTCAACTATCTGTTTAGGCATAACTGTAGTGCTAACACCGGAATCAATCATGACATTGTGTAATAATTTCTCCCCTATAATAAGAGTTAAGAAGAAGGGTTGGGGCTTTGGCTTACCTCTGACTTCAGTAGGGGTTTTTGCTATGTTGTTCGTAAGAACTTTGGTAGAAGGTGGTGGATCAACGAATTTTGCTTTGGGAAATTGCTCCATCGGCGCCGCACTTACGTCTTCTCGGAGAGCCTTTTGTAGTAGCGTCTTCTACTCCGAGATAACTAGAATATCCCATAGAGACACATTAGCGAATGATTTCTTCAATTGTTCCACCACATTGAAAGGTGGTGGATTCAGAGGTTTTTGCTCCTTTGCTCCTGTTATAATAATTTCCTTCCATGACTGATATTGCGGCAGCGCTGTGGAGTCATTAGGCGTTTGGTCAAAAGCACTTTTAGGTTGCAGACTGACTAGTTGGAGGGTGATTGGTTCACCCGTGAATCTCCTCTTTGACCGAGTGTTATAGTCGGATTATACTTGCAGTGTTTTGGATGCAGACACATGATTGGAAAACACCGTCTCTTCTTCTTCCATCCACAAGAAAAGTGTGTGGTGGGGAGCGATGTCCACTTCTTGCTCTAGTGACATCCCTTGCATTTGTGCGGTGAGCACCGCATTGTCCATTTGTGAAGAAGTATACACATAGATTCTTGGGTCTGATGTTGTGGCTTGGTTGCGTTGCTCTACCACCTTTTGTTGTAAGTTGCCTTGCGAGAAATTTCTAGGCATATGTGAATCACCGCAAGGGAAGCACCAGGGGTTGGTGTCATCCGCTAAATTGTTTTTCCCTGCAGTCAGCTCCCTGTTCGAGCTTAGATTAGCACTCTATAGTGGAGTGGGTACCGGTACCATTTGATTCATGGTTTGTGCTGTGGATTTGGGCGAGTGCCTCTTGGGAACTGGTTTTGTTGGTAGGAGGACCTTTCGCCTTGATAATTTTGGTAGGCAGGCTTCGGGGGTACAACCTGATTGCGCTTGATGAAAGTTATCTCATTGACGATGGTCCGCAACATTTCTTTGAACTCGCTCATTTCCTCCTTTGAGGAGCCAGATGTAGAGGCAACATTTTGTGGCACACTTGGGTACGTGTACATGGATTGAGGAGGAGTCAGTGTGCTAGTGGAAGGCGTCTCTTGAGCAGGAACCGATGCTTCGGGGAATATAGGAATGATGGGCCAAGGAGGTAGCTTCCCGACATCTATTAAATTATTTTATGCTTTAACAACGATGTTATATGCGATTGGTAGGGTGGTTCTGCCAAGAGACTGGATCATCATTGAAATGTTGGGATTGATAGACTTCAAATAGAACATAAAAGACAGATCAGGCGGTGGGCATATATCAACTTGAATCCTCTGCCAACTTGTATGGAAATGAGCATTGAAGTCAGCCATGACTTCGTGCGGGGCTCTTTTTATAACCGATAGTTGGTAGCGACGATTGGTCTCCTGCATTCAAAAATCTTTGATAGAAAGGCTCCCCGAGCTCATCCCAGGTGCTGATAGTGTTTGCTTGCAATGTGCGGTACCAATCTAGTGCCTTGCCTCTGAAAGAGGCGGAAAGCAACCTTGACGCCACATTTTGGGCTGTAACCCCATGTACTAAGCATACATCCGCAACATCTTGCAAATGTTCAGACAGTGTTCTTGAGCCATATCCGGTGAATTTAGGTATAGCTTTTAGGGAAAAAACTGGGATAGTGGCCCAAACGACAGGTGCTACTGGTGCACCAAGAGGGCTTCTAGCGTCCCATGCCACATAATTTCTATTAGCAGTAGGCAACATGGCTAACAAAAAGGGAGGAGGAAGCATAAAGTTTACTAATTGACCCACGACCTATAATGTTCCTAATGGTGGTATTAACAAACCAAGATTATTTGTTGTTTGGGACCTAGTAATAGGTCGATGGCTCATACACCCTTCTAAAAATTTGATTCATTAAGCTTGGTCCCACCGGGCGTGCTAGGAAAAAGAAAAAACTTTTGATGCCAAAAATTGGCAAGGTAACAACCCTTTGTGTGAAACTCAATTTATGGGGGACCTATTGCGCTAAACTGAGTGACCTCCAGATTTTTTTAAAGAAGTCGGCTTCTTCTGTAATGGTGGTTTGGAAAGGGAAACAAAAGCATATATATAAAAATAAAGTCTAATCTAAGGCGATGCGCCAATACTTAATAATAGGCATGATAAATCATAAATCTAATGGCTCGGTTGGTATTTGTAATGTCCCAGAAAGGAAAAAATTAAAGATTAAAGTATAGATAATCCATTCATTGACATAAAATAAGGTTTCATACATTCCTACTACCAAGAAGAGTCATAAGACATGATATATACCAACAAACTTGCATTTAATTTATAGTTCTCAAATGAAATATCTAGACAATAGTAGCACAGTCTAAAGTTAATCAAATAGCATAAAAAAATAGAAAGGCCGAACAATTGGCACAATCTGAGAGTCTTTGTAATAATGAAAAAACAATAATAAAGGCCTCGTGTCTTTTCCAAAATCAATGTTCTTCTTGTGAAATCCTGGAACCCTTCCTTCAAAACAAAGAGGAGTATATATAGCCAAATACTCCCACCGCCTTGGCAAGTAGTAACAGAAAAGATTTGAGAATCTTTGGCAATGATGTAGAATCAAAGATTCCTACCGGTCATTGTAATAGAAAAACTCCAGCCACCGCATTTGGTCGCTCCAAGTCTAGGTGCATCCTCTGCAAATGATGGCAGTGGTCCAGTAGAGCCTCATGCAGACAAGTGTTGCCCTTTGAGATAGGCGGTTAAAACATGTGGCAGAAACCACAACTTGTAGTTCACTTCATCCTCTGTGTTGACGTAGTGTGTGCAGAAGAGACGCATGGCAACATTTTGTTGCCTGCGGTTGTTATTTCATTCCTTCGCTGAAAGCTTGCGCATAGCAAACATGTAGCAAAATGTGTACTACAAATGCCGATCGTGGGGCCCGCCAAATTTTTATGGGAATGGGAGCTACGTGGCACTCGAGCGAGGCCCGATGAGGAAGCAAAAAGGAAACGATCAAAATAGCCTGCAGTGACGACACGTGGGAGCATTTCAGGGAGCTGATGGAAGAGCAAAGATGAATTGCATTCAGAGTGCGGGGAGCAGACAAGTGGAAGAATTCGCAGTACCTACCAAAGAAAGGGGCCTAAAGCAATTGTTGAAGGCATAGGCCGATGCTTAGCCAAAAAATCAAAACCCGAAGGGAGCATGGTGAATTTTGAATTCACAGGTACAGGTCCACACCTCCAGAAGGGAGGGGAAGTATCACTCAGGAGAAGGATTTGGTCCGGTAACCCTTAATAAGCCAATACTGAGCTATTACACACACTTATATTCCAATTTAGTCTACTTGAGTCAGGTTAGTCCATGAATCAGGTAAGTGCCTTTGGTCATAGTCTTGACTTATTAGAATAATTGGGTAGTCGTCCTTGATTGAGATAGGTTTTTTCTATGGATCGAATTATGTGATTGTATGAATTTGGTTTTATTCTCTAGTTTCTTGATTGTTCATGATTTGATTGAATCTCTAGATAGAATAAATGATCTTCTTTGTGTGTTAATCGATAAAGTATATGTATATACAATCGATGAATATATGAGTATATGTACTCAAGCATGGATGATAAATAATGTTATATATATAAATATATAATATATACATATATTAACGTATATGTATGTTGTTACATTGATGTAACGTATATACATATATATTAATGTGCACATATGTATTAACGAAAATAGAGGCATCCATATGAGCATATTAATATGTATATATATACATGTGTGTATATGTATATATATACATATGCATTATCAATTTGAGAATTATGGTAATATGGTATATGCATTTGAATATCGAATGATTCATTTAATGATTTTGTTAGACTTCAATGAGTATATATATATACATACTAGCAATCACACCTTAGTGTGCAATGGGTACGCCGAAGAAGTCTGGAAAGTCAATTAAGATAAATTTTGATCTATTTTGTACTATATAAAATTATAATAATTAATAATTATAAATTTTAATCATTTTATGCAATTAATAGTTTTATTTAAAAATATAATATATAATAATAAGTATAATTAAATTATTTATAATTTATTTTTTATTATTAAAATACAATCCACATTTCATATGATAAACTTATAAATCAAAATTTACCTTAAACAAATTATAAATCAAATATATATTAAATAAAATATAAGTTAAATTTTAAATCAAAATATAATCAATTTTTTTAGTTAGAGTTAATGTTCAACTGTAAGTCTTTTGTCAGTGCGATTTGTCGAGTTGGCCTTGTTTCTGTCATGTGCAATGGGGGATGGTGTTTTATGATATAATGTTACATACATAACTGCATTTTGTCTACACTTTAGCTTTATCCTTCTAGTAGTATTTAATAGAACATATTTATATTATATATAATCTTATTTTATTATATTACCTTTTAATATTAATATTTTATACTTTTAAAAAATTAAAATTTATTATAAAGTGTGGTTATAAGATACCTATAAATACTCTAGATCTAAACAAACTTTTAAATATATAAATTAAAAAAAAATCTTAACATTAAAAAATTCAAAATCAAATCTTTGAACTAAATAAGCATACATACCATTTCCATACAGTTCTACAAACATAGTGGAAAGATGTGGTGGAAAGTTACTTTCGAAGAGAAGTAATAATAAAGGTGGTGTAGGTACTGCTTTTACTCAGGCCAAACCAAGGCAGTCAATGGCTAATATTTTTTAGGGTTTATCTATTTTTTTAGCCCCTTGGGAGACTTTTTTATTATAAAAAAGCTTATCTAAGTTGAAGACAATTTATTTTAAAGTCCATGGCATGCGGATTTCATGTGAAAGTAAAATCCCCAAATCTAGAAATATATTATATTTGGAGGAAGTTAGAAAATATCAGTTTACAATATCGAGAGATATTGATGTCATCTATCTAATGTGAAAACAAGTGTTGGAGTCTGAGACATCGGATTCTTCTCTCCACCTACGAAACCCTACCAAAACAAATTTTTCGCGGCAACCATTTGCGTTGCAGACGGATTATGGCAGGGAAAGCAACAAAAAAATGACAGAAAACAACCCACGTGGAGGAAAAGGGCGCAAATGCAATTTCTAAAAATGTTGTGTATTTAAACGCACAACAGAGTAAAAGATGTGAAATGCTTGATGTCTGCGATGAACGACGGACATTATTTCCATGGTCGGAAGGACAATTTGAGTCGTCGATGGTAAAACTTAGCCCACTCATCTCAAATAAGGATACGCCTTCGGCATAAATTAACAATCTATGCTATATAAATATATGTATATATATATAAATATAAATATAAATATAATATATGCTTGATATAATGAATATATGATGTTGATTATTATCAAAGCGCAAAGATAAGATATGGGCGTGTGGATGAGCTTTTCATTTAGCATGACTGTAATGATAATATGCGCATAACATATATATAATGAATGAAACATAGCAATAAAGAGTTGTGCATAATACAAGGCAATGTGTAAACAATTTAACGTGCAGTGTATTAAGTGAAGGCGACACTAAAAGTTATACTTTGACCAACGCGTATGAGATACAAGGCGCAACCTGTAATAACATAACAACCAACATATACATTATTGCATAGACCAAGTCAACCAAGTAAAGGCACGTATGGATTCATCATTACTGTGTATACATCACAAAGAAGAGGTAAAAAATAGTTTGAAACACATTTAAAAGCTTTGACTTAGTCTTTTATCTGAAACACCAAAACAACATGTAAGAAGTTTGTTTGGCACCAAATTATGAGTGATTGCATACCTTTAAGAGTCTATTTTATGAGCTCTATCCAGCAATGGAAACCAAAGTAAATTGGAGAATAAGTCAAGTAGAAGTTGGCATGAGTAGAGTCGACATGTTTGATATTTACCTTGCATATCTAAAATGCATTCTTGCTGTCCATGAATGAAGTGACCTGTTGTGCTATTTTGTTGAGTATTAAGTTCGAAATCTGCCACCTTTTATTTACCAAACTGAGTCAAATCATATAAGTCGATAAGTGTTGATTCATTTACCTTGTTTTTATCTTATAGATGCTAATTTTTGTGTATATATAGAGGCATTATTTACCACAAAGGGACACATATCTGTATTCTGTTGTTATTTTTGGAGAGTTGCTTTGTTCTTCTAAGTTTTGTGATAGAGTTTGAGAGAGGTTGTGTAAGAGTTTTAGTGAGAGAATTTGTGAGGGTATTTGGAAGAGTGGAAGTGATTTGTTACCAAGCTGCAAGCTAAATTGAGGAGGCTAAGTTTGGAATCCAGCTAGATTGATTTGGAGCTTTATACTTACATGCATGCTGAATCTTACTCCCTTATGCTTTGTTTGACTTTGGAATGTTTTTGTGATGCTTTCAGAATGTTCTTGAATATTACTTGCTTGATGGAACCTATCTATTAGGTTAATGCTTTTATATACCCTATATGGGATTTTATATGATGTGTTTCTATTTAGACTTTACGCAATTAGTCTATACTATACGTATATTGAAATGAGAGAAATAGATTGCAACAATATCTTGGGGGGAACAACATGAATTTGTTAGCTTACATGCTAGGAAAACCTTGGAAATGATAAGGCTAGCAACACAACAATAGTAAAGGTATGAAAGATGTGACATCGTTGATAGGATGTGACATCATGCAAACCAAGTAGTCAGTCTATTCTAGAATGATCATTTTATCATTATTTTACTCAAATATTGTTTGAGACCCTAGGTTGAGAATAACATATTTGATTGGGTTGATTATTTGATCCTTGTTTGAATCATATAGGTTGAGAATAACCTACATGGTTAGATTGATCATTGATTGCTAGTATTATCTTGGGATTAGGGTAAACTAAGGATGAGGCTAACCTATGTGATTAAGTTGATCACTTGAATTTGTGAATATTATTTGATTGGAGCCATAGGTGAGATTACCCTACCAAGTTGGTTGTTTTATACTCTTGACATGAAGTCATTTTATTGACGTGAATCTACTTTTTGAATAGCCTTTTATTGATGAGGTTACACTCTTGAATAAGAGTCCTTTATTGTTGAGACTATACATCTAAGTCATTTATTGATATGATTATTCTTTTGATTGAGACCATTTAATTTTGAGGTCATACCTTTGAAACTAAGGTCATTTATTGACAAGTATATACTTTTGAATAAGTTATTGATGTGATATATTCCCGATTGGAGTTATTTAATGATGAGTATTTATTCTATGATAAAATGAAGCTTATGTAGCTATACTTTAGACTATGAAGTTATTTGTTACAAAGATATTCATAAGTTAGAACCATGAGGAGTTCATAGGTTAATCCTGGGGTTAGGATAACCCAATGTAAGGAATAGCTTATATAGATAGTATTAAGTACTTCAATAGAGGGTGGAGTCTATATAGCTAAAGCTAGATTTGAATTGGTAGGTTATGGAAATATATGTTTAACCTATTAGAAGAGTCATAGAGAACTTAGTGTATATAGGTTGTTCCTAGGGTTAAAGATTATCCAATGGAGGGAATTACCTATGCATAGAATATGAATGATCTTAACAAATTGAGCTAGAATGATGGGTGAGCGTGTGACATCCACTCAAAGTATTGGGTGATGAATACTTTGGCCAAAGTGGTGTAATTCGCCACTGGTTACACTGTTAGTTCATTGTGTTACCTTTTAGCATGCTAATCTCAAATTTTCATACACGTAGATCATAGATGAGTTGTATGGTAAATTTCTAGTTATGTAGGACACAATGTTCACCAACTCAAGAATGGCTAATATTTTGAGGCTTACAGACCAAACTCTTTGTCGAAGGGTAGGGCCATCTTGCCATATGTGGTAAATGTGTGGGGGATTTTAGTTAGTCTGTGGATGGTGGAAAAGTGCTTGAGTGATGCTTCTCCTCTCTGTTGGCAAGCCGAGATTTGAAAGGGGATTTCCTAGACCATTTGTATTTCTAGTGTCAATGAAGCTCAAATGAGCTATGTATGTATATTGTATCTATTTCTTTGAAAGATGTAAAATGAATTTTGTATCTAGATTATAGAATAATTTCTTTGGAAATGTTGTACAATTCATTGAAATGAAATGAGAAAGATAATTTATTGCTATCATATGTGCACATTATCTTGTTTTGAAAAGAGAATTTTTATTGCTATGTGTTTGATATTTAGTTTAAATTCACTTGTGGTAAAACATAGGAGAAATTGTTGTATTGAATAAGGGCATGTTACAATGAGCTTATTTCACTTGCATAATGACTACCCTGGCCAAGTGTGAGTGAGAGTTGGTTCTTGAAAGTGGAGCAATGATTTTGAGACCTAACATAATGGTGTCATTGTTGGGGAATACAAAAATTGAAAGAATATTTTAAGAACCTTCGTAGCTTGAAGAAGTTTGTAACTATGCATTTTATTTGGGTGAGTTTGGCATCCCATCAACTCATGCCTAAAGAATGACAAGGGTTAGTGGTTTGATGTTAATTGAAGACTCTACTCATGGAAGCAACCTAGATTCAAATGTGTGCCTTGAGGTTTATGTATTTCAATGATTTCCTCACTTTTGTGAGGTGACGACTTTTCTATCTATTACTTCATTTTCAAATGCATCCAATTTTAAGCTATTTGTACCAAAATGTCTTAATGAAGATCATTGCTAAATATAAATTCCTTAGGCATTTTTGGTGTAATGGTCATGTATTTGATTGAAATTTCCATCTTGAATCCTTCATTGTGGATTTATTGCATTGTGTTATTCTCAAATGAGTCAAGTTTTGTTGTACCAAAATCCAATATTTCACGGCAAGTTGAAAGAAGGTTTTCATTGATCTAGTTCAAGACCAGAAGCAACTACGAAAATTGATGGGATTTACAAAAAAAAATTAAATTTGAAGATCTATAAGAGTTGGTGCAAATTCCTTTAATGAGAATGTTCTCGATGATCTATTTTACCTAATGCGGCCAATTTTTTAGTCAAAATTATTTGTAGATAAAACTTCAATTTTTTGTGCGTCAAGTTACATAAATAATTTTAAAATGGAAATTTTAGGAGAGTTGGAAAGATATTGTTTACTAGAGTTCATCATAACATGGTTCTTGATAATATGAAAAGTTTTTAACCAAAAATATGGAGCCAATCCAAAGTTATCACAAATTTCTCCATTGGCGAGCTCACAGAATATTTAGATTTCCAAAAGGTTTATCAATGGTTTTTCATATTTTTGTAAGAGAAATTAATATATCTTGATCCATTAAATATTTACTCAACTAAGTGATTGATCACAAAATAGTTGTTAATAGTGGCGGCGAGTTCAAAATTCTTCAATGGTTGTATTTTAATAATTATTTATTTTAAATAAAATATGTGGTTATTATGGGAAAATAAAAGCAAGTGAGAGAAGGGTTGACCTCGCAGTACAATGGTTAAGTTGCAAGGGCAGTAGTTGGGTTGTCTAAGGTTCGAATCCCATGGTGGATTGTGGGATTGTTGCAGGGAGAAAAGCAGCCACAGGTGGTCAACAAAAGGTAGCAACAACAGTGGATCTCGCCTCAGCTCGCATCAATGGAGCGAAAGCTTAAAGTCGACAGTTATGACACCATCGAGATTGCTTGAGCAGTGGTGGGTTTGGAGATATCGGCACACCGGTGGAGCGAAAGCTTAAAGTCGGCAGTTATAACACCATTGGGATCACTTGAGCAGTGGTGGGTAGCAGTGGTGGGTTTGGAGATATCGAGGATGGGGTCCCCCGTATGTGGCCTCACTGGTTCATAGCTCCAGTCAAAAGCGATGGGTGTTGCCCCTTAGTAGCAATTTACCGAACAAAACAAAAGCAAGTGAGAGAAAATTAAAAGAAATAAATTAAATTAAGGTGTGAAAGTTCACAACTTAAAGAAAAAGAAGAGAAATTTATGGGATTGTAAAAGTTCACAACCCATAACTTAAATGACGAGATTGTGAAAATTCACAACCCACAATTCAAAAAAAATGGAACTATGAAAATTCACAACTCACCTCAAACCAACAAGGCTGCGTTGCTGCGAAGTTCCTACCAAATGCTGGTAGGACAGTTTTGTTCTTTGATCTGCAAACAAATTGAGAGCAGCATTGGTCCCATTGAATTGAAGTCAAGCATGAAATCATTTATTTTTAAACTATTTATTTTGTACAATGTATACATTAAGAAAGGTGTATGGGTATTTATATTTTTCCTATTTAAACATATTAATGTGTAAACTATGTTATAGACATGTGTATTTATAGTTTACAAAGATTCATATCATAGAGTCTAGAATTTGTACTAGAAATTTTAACCGTCTCATTGAGGAGTGAAAAACTTTCCTTAATTAGCTAATCATCTTCTAGTAGTTGTGAGTGTTTAACCCATTGTAAATGTACCCATAATGAGTTGGAATGAGATTTGGCATGTCACAAGCCTCATGGGTGCCAACTTGATTCTTGCAATGACAATTTTTCTAAAGACTATAAAATCACATTTAGGATGATGTTGAAAGGATATTGGTGAGTTATAAATTATGATCTTCCCAAATGTATTAGATCCTATTGAAAATTTGGTCAAAATTACATGCTAATCTATTGAGGCATGTTTGTTACAAAAACGTTTTCCTCTCCAAAGTGTGTGATGCTATTATAGGAGCATGTGTGATATAGTCTCAAGAGTAGATATGGTATTAGCCCCATAGTTATTGCAAACCATGAGGATTGTGATGAGCTATTATCAAGTCTCATACTTTAATCAATAACATAGATATTAATTTTGTAAAATGGTCAATGGTTCCAAGCTTAAACTCTATTGTTGGAAATGACTATGCATCTTGATGTGTTATTAGGGTTGGTGAATCAATTGCTTCTAGAAAGTATCATTTCAAATACGTGTGTGGTCAAGGACAAAATATTGATTATGGTGATAATCGATGCTTATATCAAATGCAAAAGTGCATTTTGACGAATGCATTCTCTACTATAACAGATGTTATGATCTTCATTAGAATTGAATGGGAAGCATATAGTTAAAGTCCATGACTACACCCAACCTCTTTTGTAAATTAGATATGCTCTCCTATGACCATTTCATACTCCATCCTAAAGTGCAATGTGAAGAATAATATCTAGTTCAAACTATTTTCAAGTTTTAGAATTGTTTGCAAAAATCTTCGAACATGTATACCATGTTGTAATTTATTGTTCTCTACATATTTTTCTCTTATGTTTTATATTATATAGTAGGTCCATTGAAGATGTTAAAGTGATTCCACTAGAAAAGAACTATTATAAATATCTTATGATGAGAGATTACTTAAACTTTCATAATTTATATATTCAAATTATATAAATACACAAATAAGTTATTAAAATTTCTTAACTATATTAAAGTAAATATTTTATTTTTATTATTTAATTGAAAGATTAATTCCAAATTTTGATATTTGATTAAAAAATATTATTAATATATAGAAGTCTTATATTTATAGTTTCAAATTTTATATTAATTATTATTATATTTGTAAAAAAATCTTTATTACTACATATTGTATTTTAAAAAAAACTTGAATTTTTTTTTAATGACATTTTACATATTAAAATTTAAAATTATATAATTAAATTTTTAAAAAATAATTACAAAAATTGTTTACACAAGAGTAAAGTCTTCTACTTTTTCATTATTATATTTTTATGTTTAAAATAAACATGAATTATTTGAACAATATTTTTTTTAGAAAAAATAAATAAATTTATTATAAAAATAAGTTAAAAATCAAGATAATATTCTCTTCTATTATACAATGCATGTTGAATTCATGTGTTATGTGTGAGAATAATTTTAATTTCCATGTGTTATATGTTATAATAATTTTAATATGAATGTAATTTCTCTTATATACTACAAAATAAAATTGATGATATTTATTAAATCTTATCTTCTTACAACAACAAATTAACAAGTATTCATTGGTCAAATTAGGGGGCAAGAGAAAAACTTCAACACATGTCCAACTGGTTAAGTTAGGGGGCAAGAGAAAACTTCAACAAATGTCCATATGGTGTTCGCTTATAAGTTGGACAAAGTGAGGTTTTAAATATTACTCCATCAAGAATACGTCTTAAATACTATACAGTCCTTATGAACTCTACTATATAGTCCTCATGAACTCTAAACATTTTCCCATAAAAAATGCAAGCATGGATGTTCAATAGTGCATCACAGATTATTAAATCATCACTGGTACAAAATGACAAGGTGGCAGTTTTGTGCAATCTGCACATAAAATCTTCTACTACAAAAATTAAAAAGTCACCAATAAGGATTATAACAATTAGAGATGGTATGGACCATTGCACATCAAATCACTTTTATGTTTCATTCACTTAGTGATACCCAACTATTATTATTAGCTCCAATAAAAACAAGTTTTGCCAGTGATTGATTTTCGTCCTTAATAGTAAACATCATGTAATATTCCCATCAGCATTAGTCTCATTTAAAAAGTAAGTTGTTTCAGCACAATCAAGGATGTGTGACGTTGCAATCAGGGATTCTAGGAGTGTGAGATGGGCAAAGGAAGCATATCATTAGCTCATAATGTTAATATGAACAGTGACTTAGATGATTCTAACTAATCAATGGGAATGCAACCAAAGCTCCTGGTAAATTACTAAGGAATGCTATAAGGTAATCCCAACTTCATTCATCCATTCAAAAATAACCATTATAATGCACTAGAAAACCATGAGTATATAAATAGTGGTCATTATATATAACTGAAAGCAAAACATTTAAGTTTCATGAAAATTCTCTTTCTAAGAGTCTTCAAATATAAGAAAATGCAAGCACAGTTGCTACATTGGCAATCGATCATACCAGTTCTTTAAGTGTAGAAGTATCAATCTTAGGTATATAAGCTTATAAGGCGATAACTTAACGGATAACTTAAGTTCCACAAAACAGAGAATCCATCTACCATGCTAAGAACTAGTAGAAAATATTATCACAACTTTTATACTAAAATTGGCCGCATTGATAACAATACTCCATTATGTAGACCATCTTAGGGATCCCACTCCTAGTGTATTGTAGAACACAATCAAGCAACCAAACATTTGAGAACCCTAAACATCTTGACAACAAATTCTCCCGTAGATTCATAAAAAATCCACACTTTTGATAAAAACCTAAAATTTCACATCCTAAACAGCATAAAACCACAAATTCATCAACACATTCAAGGTCAGATGGCATCAATCTTTTCATCTAAATCAGAATTTTCAAACCTAATAAATAAATTCTTCTTCATGATATAGGCCAGAACCTAAACTATCAAACCCTAAAAAAGTCCAGAATCCAGGAATTTCACAAACCCAAAAAAGCCCAACATTTTCCAACATCTAAACCCATCATTTCCCACACGAACATTATGCAATATTTCAAGGTTGAGAGGCCTTAAAACCCCTGATTTCCATTTTTCCCACACAGAAACTAACACCCGCCATCCCCGTCGTCTATACCAAACTTTTAATTACATATCAAATGCATATTAAAAATAATAAACATTTTAAGGAATTAAAACTATAAATAGCATACTCTAATGAGAAGGATGAGCAAAGCGGTCAATAGCTTGGAGCTCTCTGGCAGGCAGGCAATCTTCAGATTGTAAGAAATTTCAAAATGTCATCTTGTTGTTGTGTTTGTTCATGTTGTCACGCTGTTCTGTCCTTTTGACTTGATGTTATATATTTTTTTCTTTTAGTTCATCTTAAAAAGCTAACAAACTTCATGAAAATTTTTTGCTCTACCCTTCAAACTTGATTTCTTTCTTCCTGTTAGGTTGTTTGCAAACCAGATCAAATCTAGGTGCGGGAGAATAAAAAAGAGATTTTGTAGACAAAAAGTGAAACTTGCAATTTGAACGACTTGAAACGAGTGACAAGACATTTTGAGCGGAAAATTTTAAGGGTTTTTGAAAAAATACTCCCAGACATTTTCAATCTACCGTTGAAATTCTGTGTGACGGGATCTTGCAAACCAAACCATGCTCAAAACACTACATGCAGAAAATAATGAATATTCAAATATATCGATGCTTGGTTGATGAACAACCTCTCGCTGCCCGTTCGGTGGTGACGATGAAACCCCGCCCCCATCGTACCACCAATGCCCAGGCACACCAGATCATACCACCGCACATTCCGCTGTATTTCCGCACCCGAATATGAGACATGGTGAGTGGTGAAGACGAAAAATAGTATTGCAGAAGCCACATGTTTGAGCTCGAATTTGCTGGTTAATGAACGATCACCGGGAATGACTTCGTTCACATTCGCACAACATAAATGCACCAAAAACGGTTAGCGAGCAATG
>VDFB02141681.1:0-29001 GCA_007258455.2 Sequoia sempervirens
TTCACATGGTTTTTTGGTACATGGTTTCACCTTACCACTAGTTGTATTTCATGTCAGCTTGTGTCTATAAAATCAAACACATGTATAGTGGTTTAGGTTGGTTGAGTGGGTTGGTTGTCATTATTGAGTCTTCTTGTGGAGTGCATTTTTGAAGCATGGCATGGAATGTGTGGATTCATGATTGGACACATGGGAATACATTGGAGGGCTTGATGCTTCAGAGGTATTCATTGTAACTCTTGTATTACTTTATTGTTGAATAATATCATGGAGTATGGATGCTTTTGGAGGTTGGGTTTTTCCCTCTTGAGGGTTTTCTCATGGTATATCTTGTATTATCTTGTGGCTTGTCTATTTGATCTATGCATTTTGGAAAACTTGTATGCATGTTTATCTCTCATGGGTTATGTAGGAAATAGATTAAGATCATGGGTTAAATGGAATATTTTCTAACAAGTGGTATCATAGCTTTCATGGTTGAATATTTTTTGTTATAACTGTAGACACCGAAATTTGGTCTAAGCCTACAACTTCAATATTCTTCATAATTCGTATTCTTCATGGTCATGATTAAATAATGTCAATTATTTAATTATTCTCTATAGTCAGTTATTTCTTCTATTAATTAAATAATCTTAATTATTTAATTAATTCACACTTTTCTTTATTCTATCTAATTAATTAAATAAATTCTATTTATTTAATTATGTTACTAATTAACCTTATTGTCAAATTAAATAAATTCTTATTTAATTTACTCTTTATCATACTTCAACTATAATTAAATAAATTCTTTATTTATTTAATTATTCATTTAAATCCCTTCATCACTTAATTAAATAAATCTTATTTATTTAATTATTCTTCAAATATCAAATCTTAAATTAAATGAATTATTTAATTTATGAATTCTATTTTAACGCATTCCTCTATATTTAGATAATTGTGTGAGTTATCTAAGTATTCACTTTTACTCGACTCAAATATCTATTCAAATCGTTCAATTAACTCTTGATTTAATGTCTGAGTGGCATTCTCGAGTAATCTCTTCGTCAAATCATTCAATCATCCAATTCTAACTCATTTGCGTGTACATGCGGATTAATTAAATATTCCTATTTAATTAATTAAATCTTGTGCATGCATTCAAACAGAGAGTTGTTTTAATCCATCTTTATCTTTGTCATGCAAAGATAATTCTTCTGTTTTTGAATACCAAACTTGAAGATTAAATCATTTATTTAATCTTTAATTCTATTTCTAATTTATATCACTCATGTCATTACTAACTGTTATCAGAATGCATGACTAATCAGTCAATCTCAACCGACCATTGATCCTTCAATCCTAGCCTGTTGTTCGAATAATCAATTTTCTATAAATTGATCTGGTCTTCATCATTCCAATCTCTCTCGAAATATTATGACTTTTTGGAGCACCTATCTTGAATCTTCAACGTTTAGCTAAATCACTATCATATGTTATACTTGCACAAACTTTTCAAAATCTGAGGGCAAATATACTACAACAACAAAATGGAGAAGGGCAATCGAGATGAATCATGGAAATATGTACAAATTTGGTGAGATTGTTCAAGTTTTATTTACATTTTTACTTTCCTTTGTTATTTGTTGCTTAGCATTAGATTGCATTTAGATTTACATTGCATGTTTGCTCTGATCTGTTTATTTTTGCATTTTTTAGACGTTACATTGGTGAACCTGACGTTTTTGTCAAAAAATTTGTGTGTTTTCTTGTTTATTTTCGTTGTTTTGCAGATTGTTATAGCCAAAAATTCATATGAAATCCCGTCATCTTCTTTTGAGCACAGAAAAATGGGAAAATAAAATATTTTAAAGCCATTATCTAGGTTTTGTAGGTCTTGTTCTTAGCTTTCCGGAACTTCAAACGGTTTAAAATTTTGTTAAGATTTGAGAAAGTTATGGCCGTTTTAGTGATCACTGTTTTTTAAGCTTTAGTTGTTAAAACACAAATTTTATTTTGTTTATAACACTTTTGTCTTGCAGGATTTTTCAAAACGTTTTCTGGGTTTTGAAGGACTATGTCTTAGCTTTCCATAGTTATCTATAGTTTACAATTTTGTTTCCTTTTGAGAAAGTTATCACTATTTTAGTTTGTTGTTTTCATTTAATTTTTTTGCACTAATCTACTCTTTTCAGCGTGTGTCTTAAGGAGTTAACGAGTTTTTGCAGGACGATTGGTGAAGACAATACTAAAAACTACTAATGAATATTTCTACAGAACGCATGTCGAAGACCCTAGTTAAATTTTTGAAACAAATTGTTTGGTAGTGTAGCAAATCTTTCATTTGGATTAAATTAACAAGTGTTTACTATGTTTGGTGTGAAAGCACAACTGTGTAATTACCCTCATGATTTGGTACATTGAAGTATCCTCTCCCCTTGCGCATCCGTGTGATCCTGGGTGTAAGAGAAATAGTTACCAACTCTAGAACTTGGGCCTGTTCTGGTGGAAAAAAGCACTCACCCCAAGACGACTCAGACCGGTAGCACCCTAAACCCAAGGGACTTCTAGCCGGTATATAAAAGTGGATTCTTGGGGAAAGCCCAAGAATCACGTGTATGGTTCCAACGAGATGGATCCAAAGGGGACTCTCACCGCATGGATCATGCCCTATGAACAAAATTCCTGTACTAAACACCTTTTGTTTTAGAGATCCAACCATTCTTTGGTCGTTGCTTGATATAGTGCAGGGTACAGTATCATGCCTAAAGACTCTCACTACTGATCTCCTTGAGTAGAGATAGTAGTTCTTGGGAAGTCATTACCCAAGAATTCAAAATTGGTGTGCTCGAATGACGTTAATGAGCTGTGGAGGGGAGCGAATGCCACCAAATTTCTAAGCTATCCACTCTCGAGAAGGAAAGGTGTTTATCACCAATCTAGGGTATATCGGTAGGCTATACCAAGTATACAAACCCTTGGCCTTTTGGCCTATTAGGATTGTACTTGTCTGTTGTCAAATTACACGTTCTTTGAGTCCAAAATCAAGCTGAAAACACTATCTTATGATTGTCTTTGTTTTTCGGAACTTGATCACAGAAAATAGTGTTAGTTTTATATCTCAAATCACTGAAAATACACAAAGAGTCGCAACTATTCACGAGAAAGTCGCAATTGATTTTTAGAGTCACATTTGTTTAGCATAGAGTCGCATCTGCTAGATTAGCTCGCATTTGCTTTGCGAAAAATCGTATATGTTATATTCTGAGTCGTAATTGTCATTTCAAGTCGCATCTGTGAGAAACTTAATCGCATCTTCCTGACACACATACTGAACATTTACCAAAAACATGCAATTGATCATCAGAAAACCGCAACTATGAAACATAACCATAGCTGTGAAACACAACCGCATTTGATAGATCCTGCGACGCATTTTCCTGATTATTAGAAAACCAAAATTCACAGTCACTGTGCAGTCAACACGGTTATACCAGTTTTAGTTGTCTTTCCACAAGAAGACCTTGAACTGAAACCTAAAACAATTTGCTCAATTTCGCATCCTTTAGGTATCATTTGGTCATTACTATAGTCATTCCAATTCTGAGTTTTACTTTCATCTTTGAGTACATTTTTTCTTTAGATTTAAACTTCTAAGAAGATCAGTTTTACAAACTTTAGGATAGGTCCACCATCTACACTCTAGAAAAATCATAGCATCAACGAAATCTGGCATTGAACCTAGTCCTATCATTATATCCTTTGTCCTACAGAGAGTCCTAGCTCATCAGTCTAGTTAGGAAACTCAACTTATCTTTGATCCTAGTCCTATATTGGTTCCTTGACATAATTAAATTGACACCTTGGTTAGACTTTAGGTAGTTGGTACCCTCATCTCAAGTATACAAAATTGATTACCTTAGAACTTGCTTAGACTTTGCATCTTTAGATATTGTCATTTTAGACTAGCATCATCTTAGAACATTCCTTATTTTGCATTCAAAAAATACCAAAAACATAGCTTAGGTTGCATACCTTAGACTTAAGTCACTCTTTGCATTGTCATACCTTAGTCATGCTCCACCTTTCATCATAACCTCGTCACCATGTCTAAAATTTACCTTGATATGATTGCTAGTCAAGTTGAATACCAGTTGCTTCGTAATGGTTAGTGCCAACAAGCCATAGACTTCAAAAGGTAATTTATCCAATCCAAATTGCAATCAATGTCAACCCATGGTCAACTACCCACATACTCTTCCTACCAACAATCCATAAGTCCTAGTCCACTATCCATCTACCCTCATTATCAAGAGTCCCTTAGCATAATCCATTCCATTAATCCACAACAAATGTCCACTTATCACCCTTATCCTAACCTTGACAAGGGAAACCAACCTTCCACTAATCCCTTCCAAGCCTCCATATCCTATCATAGTCCTTCATCCACTAATCCATTCCAAGCCTTCATGTCCTATCCTAGTCCTTCATCCACTAATCCATTCCAAGCCTTCATGTCCTATCCTAGTCCTTCATCCACTAATCCCTTCCAAGCCACTCCATCCCAATCGACATTTAGTCATGAAAATACATCTATTCATGGTCTCCAAAGTCATATCCCATCTACTAAACTTGAGGATACATGTCAAATAGAAAGTCCAAAGCATGACATCATGGCTTCACCTTCATGTCAAGATCAAAGTAGTTTACCCCATGACCCTATCTTTAAGTCCATCCAAGAAGTCCTTCTAGATAATCATGGCATCCAAAATACACTTATCCTTGATCAAGATTCCATTCCCAACCATATTATTCAAGACAAACCCATCTTTCATCAAGACACTACTATTGATCAAGACACTACTATTGATCAAGACACTACTATTGATCAAGAAGTCCAAAATGATCCACTCCTTGATCTTTATACCATTCATGATCAAACATTTGAAGATGGCCCTATCCATGTAAAAAACACATCCATTTCTCAAAATGAGACACTTTCCTCCTTTGGACACATAGATGATATTCCTCTAGAATGAGAGTCTCCTACTCTAGATATATTTGCAAATGATCAAGCTATAGTTGAGTTCATTGGACTCTATGACAACGACCATAAAGACAGTTTCGACATTGACTTGCAAGCACCAGTAGAATCCTTTGAATATGATGTGTCACAAAATAACACCAAAGATATCCAACATGTCAAGGATGCTAAGACATCCTATCAACTAGGATCATCCACTTTTATCAAAACAAGCTTTCTTGTAGAGGAGAAGATTCCAAGTAACAGTTTCCACATGCACAGTGATGGGTTAGCATCTTGCTTTCAAAACAAAAAATACCCCATCGCAAACAGAATCTGTCAGAGCATGCAGTATCAAGGAAAAGGACTAGGGGTACATGAGCAAGGAATTCTAGAACCAGTACAGTTTCAAGAAAATCCTAGACATCAAGGTCTTGGTTACCCTTCAGTCAGCAAATCTAATGATGTTAATGGTACGTACTCAATATTGGGGGCAGCTTTATCTAATACAAACATCAAAATGGAGGCCATGAGTAGTTCTTACCATAAGGTTGTTGCCAACACTCCTTCCATCCATACCATATATTGTCATTCCAACATGAATAAACCTTCCATTTGGAACCAACAAAAAAAAAAGTCTTACAAATTCAAAGTTCAAAATCAAATATCAAAGGCCATTGAATCAATCAAAAATCCAAGTGGACAAATAAAGTTAAAATGGATCCCAAAGAAAAATGGATCAAGCAAAGAAAATAGTTCAAAATTAAAAGTCAATCAAAATGTGGAGCCACAAGAAAAGAGGACTCCCACATATAATAAATGTCCACCTCCTTCAAAATGGTCATCATACAAGGCATATAAAAGTCATGGTTCCAAACATTATCCCACTCTGAAACCCAGTCTCCATCATCCATCAACCCAAGTTTTGCAAATAAAAATTCCTACATCTAAATTTCCAAACGTGTCTACCATCATCCGTCATAATCCTACATCTCGCCTAAAGTCTAAAAATCCTACATCACAAATCTGTCACATCTTGGCAGCAACTCTTTATTGTAAGGACTCACATGGCACTCTATCGCAATGTGCGTATTTTGATAAGGCCAACTCTAGTGTCAACAAGGATCACAATGACATCAATCAATTGTATGCAAGTGCTATGATCCTGACAAGGCAACTACTTCATCAAGGTCATTATTGGCATATCATGGCACCAGTCTCTACATTAGCACCATCAGTGGATTCAACACAATCAGTGATCATCTAAAGCATCAAGGCCATCCAAAAAAAAAATCACTTTGATGAAAACCTGACAAACAGGCATCTTGGTGACACCAAAAAGAAAAGAAAAAAGTTAAGAGAAAAATTTCGTCCAAAAGTGAAAACCATTCTTATGGCACTTTGGATAATTACCATGATGAAAACCTGGCAAACAGGCGTCATGTGCAAGAAATTATCTATGTGGACTATAACACTTGGGGGAAAGTTTTCTCATCTCCCATACCCTTCATATGAAATTTATTATGACATTTCCATCTATCCATCTTAGCCCTACCACTCACGTCCATTTTACCACCTACTTTGATCTTCATAAGGACTGGGCTACAAACATAAATCATGCTTTGGAAAAACTCTTGACATGTCTATCTTTTGGTCATACACTATCCACAAAATATCATGTCATAGAATTCATAGCATTTTCCACGCCCATACCTTGAAGAAAATGAGTTATCCTTATATAACATAGTCCTTGGAGACCATATGATAATTTTTCTAGCCAAAAATCCTCATGTCACTTATCTTTTACCAAAGCCACCCATCATCTATTCATACCTATCGCATGCCTTGGTTTTTCCCTTCTCAATGGTCTAAGGATCTTCCATCATCCCATCCAATCCTAAAAAGTCATTCCAAATGCAACAAGCCCAATCCATACAATCTTGCTATGTATCCTAGTGCATCATTCAAAACATTCCTTGGCTTTGTTTCTAGCCTTGCTGCAAACTTTGATCCTTTAGTCACATTATCGTCATCCTCATGTTGTTTCGGGATGTGTCCTTCCCACATCAAACAACATCTTCACCATCCTCATCGCCTGTCAATTGGTTTTTAGCCTGACTAGGGGCACGATCATGGTTGTCCTTGGATTCTTGTGCATGCTTGTTCGCTTGCTTGTAGGAATCATTTCCCTGTACATACTATCTATCCATGTACATAGTCCACTTCCTTGTACATATCGCTTATCCATGTACATAGTCCACTACCCTATACATATTCCTTATCCTTGTACATACTACCTATCCCTGTACATATCCCTTATCTTTTGTATCCATCACTTGTATATACCATTCATAATAAGTGGTAGTCTTTCCCATAACCTGGAACGATTCACATCGAGTGCATTTCATATCCCCCATTTTACCCTATTCATAATCAATTGGTCTTATACTCGACTGGGGGAAAACACTTGACGCATGTCATATTGATTCATCCATTGGCTGTGTTGAAGATGTAAAACCATAGAAAAATCCACAAACATCACAAAATGACTTGAGAAAACACAAAAACATAAGAAAACTTCAAAAAAGAAAGTGCAGAAAGAAAAGATTAAAAGCAACCATGTAATGAAAATATAAATGCAATCTAATGCTAAGCAACAAAGAATAAAGGAAAGTAAAAACGTAAATAAAACTTGAACAATCTCACCAAATTTGTACGTATTTCCATGATTCATCTCGATTTCCCTTCTCCATTTTGTTGTTGTAGTATAATTGCCCCCAGATTTTCAAAAGTTCGTGCAAGTATAGCCTATGATAGTGATTTAGCAAAACATCAAAGATTCAAGCTAGGTGCTCCAAAAAGTCATAAGATTTCGAGAGAGATTGGAATGATGAAGACTAGATCAATTTATAGAAAATTGATTATTCGAACGATAGGCCAAGATTGAAAGATCAACGGTCGATTGAGATTGACTGATTAGTCATGCATTCTGATAACAGTTAGTAATGACATGAGTGATATAAATTAGAAATAGAATTAAAGATTAAATAAATGATTTAATCTTCAAGTTTGGTATTCAAAAGTAGAAGAATTATCTTTATGACCGCAAAGATAAATATGGATTAAAACTCTTTGTTTGAATGCTGGCTTTTAAATTTAATTAATTAAATAGGAATATTTTGATTAATCTGCATGTACACGAAAATGAGTTAGAACTAGATGATTGAATGATTTGATGAAGAGATTACTCAAGAATGCCAGTCATACATTAAATCAAGAGTTAACTGAGCGATTTGAATAGATCTTTGAGTCAAGTAAAAGTGAATACTTAGATAACTCGCACAATTATCTAAATATAGAGGAATGCATTAAAATAGAATTCATGAATTAAATAATTCATTTAATTCAAGATTTGATATTTGAAGAATAATTAAATAAATAAGATTTATTTAATTAAGTGATGAAGGGATTTAAATGAATAATTAAATAAATAAAGAATTTATTTAATTATAGTTGAAGATTGATAAAGAGTAAATTAAATAAGAATTTATTTAATTTGACAATAAGGTTAATTAGTAACATAATTAAATAAAAAGAATTTATTTAATTAATTAGATAGAATAAAGAAAAGTGTGAATTAATTAAATAATTAAGATTATTTAATTAATAGAAGAAATAGCTGACTATAGAGAATAATTAAATAATTGACATTATGACCATGAAGAATACTAATTATGAAGAATATTGAAGTCGCAGGCTTAGACCAAATTTTGGTGTCTACATTTGCCCCTCTTTGATACAATGTCATTTCGGCATTGTGTCAAAGAAAATCAATAAAAACTTATGCCCCAATAATTCACCAGTGTTAAACAGGTGAAGGTATTCTCCCTCAGGAGGACAAGCGGGTTCAAAGAACACAAGTGTTCTCTCGAAATTGATGAGAGAACTAGAAGATGAAGGAAAAAAGGATAGAGGAAAATAGATAAGGGTGGTGAAGATGTAGAAAAGAAGAAATGTTAGTGCGAAAAGAATGATGAATAATAAAATAAATGGATGTTAGTATTAGCAATCTTCAATGTTTCGTTGTATCACCAAAGCATTTGCACTTTATCATCATTGGGCAGGACTAATACAAATAGAGAAAAACACCATGATATGACATAGATCAAGGTGTGCCAGGTCATCCACTTGCTAATAACAGACAGTCACAGACAAGGATTGTCGTTAACTCATACTAAGGGCACAAGTTGCCCTAGTCTTTTTGTCAAGACAAACCATAGATGTAACAAACAAAGGAAAAGATGGGTCATGAGATGTCATCACTCCTCTAAATCCTTCATGGGAAATCCTTGAGGAAACTAGTAACATGACTCAAAATCAAATGTAAAAGACAGTCGACAGATAGCAGTCAAACAAAATAAAATTCTGATACATCATTGCTTCTCTAAATCCTTCATAGAAATCCTTGAGAAAGCTAGTAACATAATTCCCATCATAAATCCAAGTCAAAAGATAAGATAAATAAGTCAAAAAGTCAAAAATCCAGTAAAAGATTTGCCAAAACTTGATCTATTTGTTTGATTTGTTTTGATTGATAAAAGGATTGATTGATAAAGCCTGATTTCAGGAGATACACATACCGGATAAGAATTTGAGTCTGGTTTCGATGTTATGACTATCTATATAAGGCATGACAAAGCCTGGTTTCAAAAAGACATGTATCATATAAGACGTTGAGTCAGATGTAGTTGATGTGATAACCTGTGTAAGGCTATGTTTGATTGTTTGATAATGTCGATTATTCAGGAAGGACTCATCATGTATCAGACATAGATTGTTTTTTCGATATTAGTATTCAGGAAGCACCCATCTTGAATAAGACAGGTTGATTTTTTTTATGATGTCTGTTTTCAGGAAGGACACATCCTGTAGCAGATAGTAGTTGATCTTTTTTTGAATGTTTCATTTGGCAAGTTGTTAGATTTGACGTAGTGACATTGTTGACTTGTTCACTAGATTGATGCATGACTTGATATGACGTGTTGAAAATTGAATGTGTGTGTGTATAATGTAGGAAAGGCCATCAATCGATGAGCCCCCGATGCCACACTAGGTTAGTCCATTAGGGTTCATCACATTCACTTTCACACACATCTTCTATTTGTAGTCAGTCTTGTTAGTAAAAGTCAAGTAGAACTATGAGGTATTTGCGTGTATAACGTATGCAAGGCCATCAATCGATGAGCCCCCAAGGCCACACTAGGTCAGTCCTTTATGGTTTTTTCGTCACACATAGTCAATTTTCAACACGTCATATCAAGTCATGTCTCAATCTGGTGAACAAGTCAACAATGTCTCTAAGTCAAATCAAGCAACAACCAAAACAAATCAACTTATGTCTGCTATAGGATGTGTCCTTCCTGTAGACAGACATCATCAAAACAATCAAACTTTTCCTTATTTAGGATGATTCCTTCTTGAATATTGATATCAAAAAAACAATCTATGTCTTATATAGGATGAGTCCTTCCTGCATAATCGACATTGTCAAACAATCAAACATAGCATTACACAGGTTATCACATCAACGACATCTGACTCAATGTCTTATACGATACATGTATTTTTGAAACCAGGATTTTTCATGCCTTATACAGATAGTCATAACATCAAAACCAAACTCACAGTCTTATCCAGTATGTGTATCTCCTGAAATCAGGCTCTATCAATCAAAATGAATCAAACAAATAGATCAAGTTTTGGAAAATATTTTATTAGATTTCTGACTTTATGGCTTATTTATTTTATCATTTTTCTTTGACTTTATGATGGGAATTATGTTACTAGCTTTCTCCAAGATGTCCCATGAAGGATTTAGAGAAGCTATGATGTATCAGAATTCTATTTTCTTTGGCTGTTGTCTGTCAACTGTCTTTTAACTTTCATTTTTGAGTCATGTTACTAGTTTCCTCAAGGATTTCCCATGAAGGATTTAGAGGAGCGATGACGTCTCATGAACCGTATTTTACTTTGTTTGTTATCTGTGGTTTGTCTTAACAAAAAGACTAGGGCAACTTGTGCCCTTAGTATGAGTTAACAACAATCCTTGTATTTGATTGTCTGTTGTTAGCAAGTGGATGACCTTTCACACCTTGATCTATGTCATATCATGGTGTTTTTCTCCATTTGTATTAGTCCCACCCAATGATGATAAAGTGCAAACACTTTGGTGATACAACGAAACATTGAAGATTGCTAATACTAACATCCATGTATTTTATTATTCATCATTATTTTCGCACTAACATTTCTTCTTTTCTACATCTTCACCACCCTTATCTATTTTCCTCTATCCTTTTGTCCTTCATCTTCTAGTTCTCTCATCAATTTCGAGAGCACACTCATGTTCTTTGAACCCGCCTATCCTCCCGAGGGGGCATACCTTCACCTATTTAACACTGGCGCATTACTGGAGCATAAGTTTTTATCAATTTTCTTTGACACAATGCCGAAATGACATTGTATCAAAGAGGGGCAAATGTAGACACCAAAATTTGGTCTAAGCCTGCGACTTCAATATTCTTCATAATTAGTATTCTTCATGGTCATGATTAGAAATAATGTCAATTATTTAATTATTCCTATATAGTGATTATTTCTTCTAGTAATTAAATGTCTTAGGTATTTAATTAATTTCTTTATTCTATCTAATTAATTAAATAAATGCTTACATTTAATTGTATTTATAATTAACCTTGTCAAATTAAATATAAATTCTTATTTAATTTACTCTTTATCATACTTCAAGAAAGCTATAATTAAATAAATTCTTTATTTATTTAATTATTCATTTAAATCCCTTCATCACTTAATTAAATAAATCTTATTTATTTAATTATTCTTCAAATATCAAATCTTGAATTAAATGAATTATTTAATTCATGAATTCTATTTTAATGCACTCCTCTATATTTAGATAATTGTGTGAGTTATATAAGTATTCACTTTTACTCGACTCAAATATCTATTCAAATTGCTCAATTAACTCTTGATTTAATGTTTGAGTGGCATTCTCAAGTAATCTCTATGCCAAATCATTCAATCGTCTAGTTCTAACTCATTTGCGTGTACATGCGGATTAATTAAATATTCCTATTTAATTAATTAAATCTTGTGTGTGCATTCAAACAGAGAGTTTCTTTAATCCATCTTTATCTTTGTCATGCAAAGATAATTCTTCTGTTTTGAATACCAAACTTGAAGATTAAATCATTTATTTAATCTTTAATTCTATTTCTAATTTATATCACTCATGTCATTACTAACTTTTATCAGAATGCATGACTAATCAATCAATCTCAACTGACCATTGATCTTTCAATCCTGGCCTGTCATTTGAATAATCAATTTTCTATAAATTGATATGGTCTTCATCATTCCAATCTCTCTCAAAATCTTATGACTTTTTGGAGCACCTATCTTGAATCTTCGATGTTTTTCTAAATCACTATCATAGGCTATACTTGCATGAAATTTTGAAAATTTGAGGGCAATTATACTACAACAGCAAAATGGAGAAGGTAAATCGAGATGAATCATGGAAATATATACAAATTTGGTGAGATTGTTCAAGTTTTATTTATGTTTTTACTTTCCTTTGTTCTTTGTTGCTTAGCATTAGATTGCATTTAGATTTAGATTTGCATTGCATGCTTGCTTTTAATCTTTTCTTTCTGCACTTTCTAGACGTTACAATAACCAGGTAGTTTGAGAGTTTTTACAAAGTTGGAGCCATGGAAATGCATGTAGGGTTTGAGGCATTAAGAGATATGGAACACATGTTTTAGGTGTTTTTTTGTTGATTTGGGCTTTTGGGTTGTCAATATTTGTTGGGTTTATTGCAGATCTGAAATTTTCAAAAGTTGGGTGAAAAAAAGGGTTTCTTGGTTTGAGTTTGTTGAGGGTTTTGTGGGGAAAATTTCACAAATGACCTCTTGAAATAAAACGGACCTCATGGTTGGATTTAGGTAGGCTGAGAGATGAATTTTGATATAAAATTTGACCTATTTTGGAAAAGTTGAAAAAAAGGTAATTTTTTTTAGGAAAAAGGCCAATTTGCCCATGTGTAGAAATAAAGAATTTAAAAAAAATGCATTTCTGTCATTTATTCGTCTACAAAAAAAAAAACAAAAACATGTTGGGTATTTTTTGAAAATTTTGAAACCCTACAAAAATATTAAAAAACAATGTTAGAAATTTTAAATAAAATAAAATAAATAAATAAATATTAAAATTTGGGGGCGGGGGGGAACGAGGGTGGGGTGTGGGGGGTATGCACACCCCAACCTGTACATGACTACCATTGTCATGATAGTGGCAAGTGTAGCCTGTCAACCAAACTATCACTACTGTTGACAGTGTGGTCAGCCACCGACGGATGGGGTTTCAAGCCACTAATCTAGCACTCCCAAAACCGCTAGTAAAGTTTTCAAACTTTGATTTTTTTTAATAAAATTTCATTCAAAACAAAGTCTATCGTGAGATTTGTAAAAGCCTAAATTTCAAATCATTATAAGCCTGATTTAATAAGGGGTCGGGTTTTCCCATAGGGGGGCTAAAAAAAATATTTTTGAAAAATTAAACTAAATTTGGTAACCTTTTCGGGTCCACCACTAGGTCACCACCAACTAGCCACCGCCACTGGCGAGCCACCGATGGGCCACCACAGAGCCACCAAGGGGGTGAAATTTTGCTTTTTCTAGTATATTTTTTTCAAACACATGTAACTTTCGCCCAGTATGTCATATTTTTTACTTCTTATAGTCATTGGAAATCTAGTTCCAACCACTACATAGTGGTATAGGTTTGGTTTCCTGATTTTTCCATTTTGACATGTTTTGGGGCCTGGAAGTCAGATGTTCTCATTTGCATGATTTTGGTCATAACTTTTGCATATGGAATTATATTTTTTATTTTCAAGAGGCATTGGAGAGAATTTGCAATGTACTACATAGTGGTTTAGATTTTTTATCAGTTTGAAGAATAGGTTGAGCTTGGTACCTGTTTGATCTCTTGTAGGTTCCTAAGATTTGGGGTGTGATTGTGTGAGCATCCAGATGAGTCAAGAGGAAAACCATTGAGGGAGTACATGTTTTTATATGTTATTTATGATGCTACAGTTGATTATCAGATTGGTGCTTCTAGGTACAGGTTTACAGGTACTTTTTAGAGTTGGCACTTTGAAGGTGATAGGTACATAGGTTTTCTTCAATTTTGAGGACATGGTTTGACATGGTTTGAGACTTGGAGTTCTTGTATGGGTGATAGTTGAGTGCAGGTATAGCGATGGATATGGTTATGGTGTCATGGATATGTAGGTACATTTGATGCATTGGCATGACATGATCATGTATGTGTTGTTTGGTGGTGATATGGTTTGATGTTAGGAGATTGTACTTATTGTCTTGATGCTTATTTGGTACCTTGACTATGATTACTCATTTGTGTACATGGTTGGAAAATCAAATCAGTGGTTGATTTGGTGTTTGATTCTTGACGTCTACATGGTTATCTTCTTTGATATCTCAGTTTACATGTTACTAATATGATGATGAGTTTGCATGTTTTAGTGGGATGACTCGAATGTTGACTGTCTATATCCACCAGATTTGATTCATTGTTATAGATTTCATTAGTTAGCATTGTCTATGGTCATTTGTGCAATGGTATGTTGTTTCAGGATTGAGAGGATGGATGGTTTGAGTATTTGATTAGTTGGTTCATGTGACTTGTAGCATGTGGTTTGATCACAATGTCATGATATCTTGTTACATTCATTGGCTATACACTTCCAATGGTAGCTTTTTATAGTGATGACTTGGTGGTGATTGGATTGGTTTGTGATGTTTTGATGGATGTTGTATTTATCTTCTTGGCTTGGAGATCTTGGTTTAATTGTTATATTACTAACATTGCAATTGAGTATGTGTAGACCTGGATGGTCTTCATGGAGAGGATGGTTGTCATGATGCCATGTGTATCTTTTATCACACTTTAGTGGGAGTTTTTGGCAGTGACATGGATTCATCATTGGTATGGTTGTCTTCATGTGATTGGAGATATGATTTCTTGGTTTAGAGTGTTTTTTTATGATGTCAAGGTATACTCTTGATTTGCACTTAGACTTTGGCATGGTACTTGTTCTCTTGAGACCAGGATGTATATATATGTTATGGTGCATGTGATCTTCTAGGAGGATATGGTTAGATCATGTTTTCATGAAAGGTTGCTGATTCTCCAGTTAAATCTTTGACATTGATCTTGATATTTCTCTTTGTATTGAGTACATTGATCATTTTCTTGATTGCTTCATGATGATGATACGTTGCATTTGGAGTTTGGCATGGATTTATTGGTTGTATGTTCTCATGGATACTTAGAGATATAGATGATGGTTGGAGTTCTATTGTGATTAGAGACATTTACTTGAGATGGTTACTCTTTGGAGGTTTCAGCAAGAAGAATGAGGAAATTTCACCTAGATATAGATGTGATTTTGTGATGGACCTATAGAGGAGATTGTTCTTGGAGTGATTCATGATGGCTTGTTATCCTAGAGGATAATTCTGATTCCCCACTCTTGGTCTACTCAGGAGTTTATGATTTGAGAGGTATTTTCCCATTATATCTTTCAGATGTGTTATGTTTTGTGCTTTTATTTCTCATGGGATTGAGTTGATTCATGGTGATTAATTATGGATACTCATTTGAAGATGGTTTGGCATGAGTTTATATGATTTATCTTTCATAGATATGGATCTTGAGCTATGGTTAGTTAGTTATGGAGGATTCATTTTGATGGATGTTACGTCATGGTTATCTCCTTGTGCATTTGAGTTTATGATATCATTCATTGATGAGGATTTTTAGGAGATGGTTTATGGGCTGATTTCTAGTATTGGGGATGGATACTATGAGTTTTATCTTCTTGATTAGAGATACTTACATTCATGTTGGCATTGTTACATTGATTCATATGTTGTACTTGATCTATGAGGTTGAGTGTATGGATGTTGTTGAGGATTTTCATTTGGGGTTATTAGGAGATCATACTTGACACAACATTACACTTTTGAGTTTTTGGTAGAAGGACATTATGGTTTACAAGTTTATTTCTTCATAGTTTCTTCTTGTATGTTCATGGTTTGGGGAGAATGGTGGCAACATGTTGTGAGAGATTATGTAGCTCCTTGTGTTGTATGTGTGGATCATGGTTATTGTTCTTGGTAATCCATGCTTTGATTTGCTTAGCATAGCTTGATACAGTGTTGAATTGTAGACTTGATATGCTTTGGAATTACCTATGCAATGTGAGTTTCTAGATATGTATGTTCTTCATTGATAGGTTTGATACAGGGAGCTTGTGATTGTAGTTTATAGGTTGCATATGTTCTTGGCATAGGTTTACTGATGTATTGATACCTATAGTATCTTCTCTATTGCTACGTCTTCCACATACTCCTTTGCATTACTCAAATTTTTATTGTGGACCATATCTTCAACCTTGAGTGCACACAACTACTCCTCCATGAATTATTCTTAAAATGTTTCCCTTATAGCCTCATCCTCCATTATGAGGATTTATTCTTCTCTATCATTATTTTGTTGTAGATCTACAAAAAAAAATATGTTAGAAAAACATGGGCCTTATTTTTCCCCTCATTTCTCAACTCCACCATCCTTCTCTTCTCAACCTCTTATAACTCATGGTTTATCTCCTTGTTTTCCATGACCATAAGAACCATTATCCCCTCTAATATTATAGCTATGATATGTTCTATGGAATTCACATTGTTTATTTCTTCAACTATTATATTATCACATGATACCTCTACCCACTTATTTCCTCTCAATTTAATCTTCTCCCTACTCTTCTATTGTGTATTATTTCGCTTTGTCCCAATTCTTGAGATAATTGGTGCATGCTCAAGACATCTCCCTTATCCATTCTCTAAGTAATATAAATTTTTAGTCTCTCTTAAGGCCTTCAACAATACCCTAAACTTCTCCACAAGTCCTACTACTAAAAATTATCTTCCTCTTCTTTTTGGTAGCATCTCAAATATGTACATACAAATAAATTCACTTTATATCACTCTCAAATATGTAGCTTAATCTGATACCAAATTTTAATGGTGGCTATGGGTTCCTTTATGCCAATTTAATGGTTTCAACCTATTTTCAATGTTTTAGAACCCACACACAATATTGTAGAATACAAATATAGTTCCTCTTTTTCCTATCGATCATCTTTCAACAAACTAAAAAATTTATGAAATCATACACCCTCAAGGACTACTAATCTCGATTACTTAAGTCCACTCTTCATCTTCAACACCTTTTCTCACTATATCATGTGTGCTCTTTCTCAATACTATTAATTCCTCAACCTCTTCATGGTCTACACAATCATCTTCATTTTCTAACTCATAACTTTCCCATTTAGTTATCTCTCCTTAAACTATCCACACACTAAACACTCATTCAAATACTTTGTATTCTTTATCTTTTTCCTTGCACTCTTGTTATCTACCACTCTAAATTGATGGCCTTATTCTCTATCATGAATTTTATCTTTCATTTTATATTCCTCTCTCTCCCTTGCAACATTCTTCTCTCTCACACCTTCCTTCTCCTTCACATCAACTTAGTTGTTCTACCTACAACTTCATAAATTCCTTGTAGCATACCTTTTATATCAAACCTTTACTTCTTTACCCATATAATTTTGTGCTCAAATGACGCCTAATTCTCTAAATATTTTAACTCACCTACCTATCCTTTCATTTTTACTAAAATTCTTGCATTCAAAACTCTAAATGATCAAATTTCCCTTAGATATGATACTATCCTTTGCTTACATGATTGTCATCCATTAATGTTGCCATGGGTATAAATAACCTCCATATAACTTCTTAACATTGTTTCATTTTTTAGATGTTAACACTATTTTATACTCCTATTATTCATACCACAATGCATTATGGTGTTGATGCAGCAATATCATCTTTGATTCCTTTGGCAGATGTATGATTTGGATTAGTAAAGTTTATGTTATATTTGTTGTTTTATCTATCTAATAAAAAAATTGAATGATATTTTTAATATAGGTTTCTTTGCTGGAGTAGAAAATAATGAACGCAATATTCAAACTACCATAAATTAAATCTAATACAATGCAAAATCCCAATAAATATCATAGAATGTGTGTAGATACAATGATCATTCCTTGTTTCTATAGGACAATGAGGAGGTAGGAAGGTAAAATAGAAAGATTAACTGACCCTTCAAGTGATATGAAACATGTATAAAACTTGGGAAAATTCTGAAGGCTTGCATAGTAAAGTATCTATAAGGTGGGACAACAAAACCACTAAGTGAACTTAAGCTAGTGTAAATAGGACTAATAGGTGTAGGAACTAGATGAATGATAACTAGATACATAAAGACACTTTTCACACTAACACCCCCCATTATGTGATACTTAGGGAGTAACTCATTAAAATATGAGTCCCAACAACAAGGCCTAATGAGATAATCATGTACAAAATAAAAGTCTCTCACAAATGGAGTAAAGGAGAAAACCCATTGGGAAAAAAACTCCTTTCTAAAAATGAGAAATATATAAAATAGAGCTCAAGATTCTTGGCAATGGGCATTGTCATTGATTTCAACCCAATATGGGTTGTCATTGATTTCAGGTATGATGCTGAAGTGTACACCCTCTGGAGATAGTTGTCATATCAGTATGTTAACTAAGTATGTTGCAGAGGATGATACTCATGTCATGTGTCCATAATACGTCTATATTGATATAATCAAAGGTTGATGTACCGCACACAAAGATATGTTATGGAAGTTGTTCTAAAGAACTCATAGGGAAGAGTCATGATATGATGATCTCCACATTCTTCTATAGTGAAGCATTTTGTCTTATCATTTTGAAGGAAAGATAATTATGTTGTAAAGATGCCACATCCAAGGAATCATATCATCACACTTATTTTAGTAAAAGTTACAAGTAGCAGTGCTCCAGTATGAACCCTGATAGAGGAAAGCAATGATGGAAGCCTCATGGAATGCCCCACATTCTTCCAAAAGTGAAGGGATGATCTTTCAATTTTGTAAATATGTTCTACAATGATAAAAGCATACTACTTAATAATATCAATTGATGTAGTGGTCTCCAAGTATTGTTTTTGAATGACAGTTAGCTATAGTATGTCTAGAATGCTCTATTCTTGTACTTTCAATAGGTTTATCCTCTTACACTATAATTTTATTATCATTAGATGCTTAAGGAAAAGGATGAATGAATATTGTGTATGGTCTGCAAATCCTACACCTTGGTCCACATAATGATTTTGGTATCGCCCTAGCTATGTGAATTCAAGCATTGAGAGTGTTGATGGCATTGATACTACTTGGGTTGACATGACTTGTTTCATTCTTTGTGGATGATCCTGATAGATTAATCTTTCCTTCAAGAATATGTTGTGATGCATTTGGGCCCTAACATAGTGTATGATGATCCACAACTAATTATCTTTTATTTTGGATGTTTTTTAGAGTTGACCCTTGCAACATCAATTGTTTCATGCAACGATCATCTCGGAGCAAACTTAATTGGAGTTTTGTGTTATTTTGAAGGATTTATATAGAAGATAAAATTTATTTGTGAAGGTGATGATTGCAAGTGTAGAGTGAAAGAGAAGAATGAAAAAGATGAAGTTTCCAAAATCAATGTAAAGGGTTAATTTTGCAAAATAGTGACTACATCATCAACATGTGTTAGATGCTTCTTCAAAGAAGTTCATAATCATTTTCTTACTCTAAAATTCATGTATCCTAATCTGAGAAAGTTAGTCTCATCAAGTCCATTGTATCTTGCTCAGAGGTAGTTTACCTTAGTCTACAAGTCCATAGGTAGTGAGACTCAAACATTGTAATTTATTATTAGCAATGAGCTACATATAATGTGTGTTAATCTTCACCATGGTTTTTCCCTCATTAGGTTTTCCAAGTAAAATATTGGTGTCTCTATGTGATGCATATGTTCTCTTTTGTTCCTTTCAATTAATGTTATGAGTTGTTAATCTACAAATGGAATTAATTAAGTTTTAATATATGTTGATTCAACCCCCCCTCTCAGTACATCTTTGTGTTCAAAAATTGGTATCAGAGCCAAGTTCCTTGAGAAGCATAATATTTAAGTTTGATCATGCTTCTAAACACATGGGATCTATTGCAGAAATCAATGATATGTTTATTCCAGAACCAAATCTAGAATCAATGGAACCTAAAGGTTGGGATATCAATTGGACAAAAGATTGTGAAGTAGATTTGAAGGATAGCTTCGGTCTGCTCTTAAAGATCTAGATGAAGAAAGGTTGTAAAACTTTAAATATGAGTATATGCTAGAAAAAACAAAAGATAAATTGAAGGAAAAATATAAAGAATCAAAAGAAGAAATTTGCAAAATAAAAACTCAAATAGAAGGTAGAAATGGATGTGAGATGAAAACCAAAGAAGTTGAGGACATGATCTCAAATTTAAAATTTAAAGTTGAAGAAGAAAAAAGGATTGAGGATTTCCTGAATATGAAGCTCAATGATAAATTTTTTGAGTGTCTAAAGCTAGAGGAAGAGATTGTATCCCTAAAAAAATAACTTGAAAATGCTAAAGAACAAATTAAAAAAATCCTAAAACTAAGAGGAGGCTCTAAAATTCTTGATGAATTATTTAACTTTTAAAAACCCTTAGAAAAGAAATCTAGAATTGGTTTTGAAAAGGTAAAAAGTTCCATGGTCAATGCATCTACAAATCTATATGACTACTTCAAAGCAGAAGGACAATTTGAGACAAGGGAGAATAAATCTTGCACAAAAATTCCTAAAGAAACATCCTCTGGAGATGCAAGGATAAACCATGATAGCAAGAAAAAAGGTGGATTCACTATTTTCTAGATCAAAAAGAAGAACTTTAGAAATCCTACTCACAAACAAACCACTCCTACCATGTTCAATGGTAACTGATATGCTTGTAATAAGCTTGGTCTTAAGGAAATTGAATGCAGAAGAAAAATGAGACAAAAATATTTCAAGCCTTCAAGCTACAATTCCAAGAACACTCACTCATTTCATGGTCAGTGATATTCTTGTAGCAATTTTTTCCACAAGGTTGATGAATTCAAAAGTAAGATGATAAGGAATAATGATATGACCTCTCAATACTTGAATGGATACTGCTACACATGTAACAAGTTTGGTCATAGGGCTTTTGATTGTAGATCTAATATGGCAACAAGAAATTTTGTTCTGAAAGCTAGTATCATCTACTACAATTGCAACAAACCTAGACACACTGTTGGGTTCTACATGGGAAAGATTCTAAAATATTTTGTTTCTCAAAGGAAGCCTATCATTAGTTAGCAAAATAAGGATATGAATTGTTTTTTGGAAAAATAAGGAAGAATGAATTTGTACCTCAGCATGGTACAAATAAGTCCTCTGGTAACTAAGGAGAGATAGCCTTGATTAAGGGGGAGTTAAAATTACAGATCCTATTAAGCCCATGAAATGTTTGAGATGTTGAAATCTTCAAAATAATGATAATTAATAATATGAATTTGATTGGTTATGAATCCAAAGAAAATATACCTTTTGTAGAAGATTGGTGAAGGCTTATGGATCTCTATGACATCACATGCTGCAAAAGCTACTAAACATCAAATGTATTTATTACAGGGAAAATAGAGTTGGTGCGAGGAATATTTAGTTCTATTTGGATAAAATTGATTTCATTCAAACTATTTCAAGTGATCATAGGAGGAAAAATAGTGAAGAAGGTTCTCAACAAGTTTCATACAAACCCTAACAACAACCTTCACAGGTATTTCTCTAGTTTTTACTTATAAAACCCTAGTTGTAGTAAACATTTTCATGGCTACACCTATTTTCATCGATGTTGTGGAGAAACCAAGGCCAATATTCAAGAAACTCCCCTAGATATATCAATTGTGACCGACAAGGAAGGTGCATTCTCCCATGTTCAAATCCATGTGATCCATTCTAAAAATATTTGTATCTATATTCACTCACAACAAAATGAATATGATCATCTAAGATGACAAAGCACAAGAATTTAAAATCAAATAAAGAATAAATGTCCTTATGGGGGACAATAAAGAAGAAAAAAATAATAGAGAAATAAACTAAAGAAAAGACACCAAAAATTCTTGAAGGATTAAATAATGTTGAGATCATTTGTATTCAAACTCCTCTAGATACTTCAAATATACTTCATGTGTCTACATCAGCTTTTGAGGATAATATGACTAAAGATGATGTGGTATTTGAAAATGTAAAACTGAATGAGGAGACCACTCCTTTAGAGAATACAAGTACACAAGGTGCAAAGGATCCAAGTAAAATGTGTGTCTCACCTCCAAGGAACACTAAATCTAACAAAGAACATAACTTTTCCCCCTTGGAGAAAGCTAATAAAGAAATGGAAGAAATCTCCAAAAAAGAAGAAGGAAAAGATGTTTCTAGTATACACAAGGTGCAGAAGTCTCTAGTATGGAGATAGTAAAAGAAGAGGGGAAGAGAAAGGAGAAAGAAAATATTGAGAAAAATAAAGAAGAAAGTCTTGAGAGTTTAGGATGCGGAATTAAAAACAGTTGAGAAGCAAGATGCTTCTATGGATAAAGGTCAGAGTTCTTCATCTACAAACTCTTTCAAAGATCTGCTAGGGATACAAATGTAGTTTCAACCTATGGTGGTACCTCAACTTATGCAAATTCCAACACATGAGGGGAAATTTTACTTATCAAACATGTCTCCCCTCCTTAAGCTACAACTTGGTGATGCTTTGCATGCCTCTGCAAGAAAATTAATTCTACAAGAGCATGCAAAGAAGAGTAAATTAGTTGATGAGGCAATCAAAATTATTTAGGAAGGATTACCAGAAGTAAAAATTGATGTCTCCCTACCTCCAAAATAAAATCTAAAGCTCTTAATGGATTATTTCAAAGATCACTCCTCTCGCCTAGAGAAAAAGGTAGTACAAGAAGCCTTGAGAAAAAAGAAAGACAAAAGATTGGGTGGAGCAATAGGTTGGTGTGTTGATGCACACAATAAATTATAAGAGAATGTATAAATGTTTAAAGATTATGTAAATGAAGAAACAACTCTTTATCAATTTTGTTTTAAATGGCCAAGCTCCACCAATGACATCAAAGATCATATTGACTCTATTGAGTCATAGATTACACAACTAATTGAAACTTGTGATCTATAAAGAGATATGCATGAATCCACTAGCACACATACTAAGAATCTTCATGTATAGTCGACCTTGCTTCTAGACCAAAGAGACTAGATAAATAAAAAATTCAATCTATTAAGAGTAGTCAATGTGTGGTTGGCATCATTATCTTGAGTATTGATTAGTGCAGTGTAGGTGGGTTAGAAAATGAAAGCTCCCAACAAAATAAATGAGGCTGAGGAATTGTGCATGAAATTTGAATGTCAAATTCATATTCTCACCTCAACAAAAAAAAATTGAGTTGCAACTCTAGAGCAACTAAAGGTAATTTACAAAAATATCCTACTTTCTAAAGATGCTACAAAAGTGTAAAGGATTAAGTTAAGATAGTTTTTTCCCTTGTACATTTTGTTCTAGAGAAGTGTAGTATCTTTTTGTTCAAAATATTTTTGTACATAGCATCTATTTTTGAAGCATCTCCATCTTAGGGGGAGTATGTAGTAAGGGGGAGCTCATATTTTTGGCATGTTGTAAATAGAATATATCATGACTTTTTCCCTTGATGTCAAAGGGGGAGAGAAAAATATGGGTGTTGCCATCAATGAAAAAGGGGGGGATTGTTGGCAATAGGTTTTGTCATGATGTCAAATATGACGTTGAAGTGTGTACACTCTCTGGAGATAGTTGTAATATTAGTATGTTAACTAGAAGTATGTTGTGTTGAATGATACTCATGTCATGTTGTGTCCATAATATGTCTACATTGATATAATCATATGTTGGTGTACCACACACAAATATATGCTATAGAAGTTGTGCTAAAGCACTCACAAGGTAGAGTCATGATATGATGATCCACATTCTTCTATAGTGAATTATTTTGTCTTGCACTAATGAAGGAAATATGATTGTGTTGTAAAGATACCATATCCAAGGAATCATGTCATCACACTTTTCGCAATAAAATTTACAAGTAACAATGTTCTAATATGAACCCTGACAGAGGAAAGCAATGATGGAAGCCTCGTGGAATGCTCTACATTATTCCATAAGTAAAGGGATGATCATGTAGTTTTGTAAATATGGTATGCAATGATAAAAGCATACTACTTAGTAGTTTCAAGTGATGTAGTGGTCCACAAGTACTATTTTTGAATGAGAGTTAGCTACAGTATGTTTGAAATACTTTGTTCCTATAATTTCAGTAGGTTTCTCCTCTTGTGCCAATATTTTATAATTACATACTTAAGGAAAATTTTGAATGAATATTATTCATGGTCTACAAATCATACACCTTGGTCTTTATAATGATTTTGGCATCTCCACGATTGTGTGAAGTCAAACAGTGAGAGTGTTGATGGTATTGATACTACTTGGGCAGACATGACTTGTTTCATTATTTGTGGTTGATCGAGATAAATTAATCTTTCCTTGAAGAATATTTTGTGATGCATTTGGGCCCCAACATAGTGTATGATTATTTGTAACTAATTCTCTTTTATTTTGGATGTGTTTTGGCTCTAACCCTTGCAACATCAATTATTTCATCCAACGGTCATCTTGGAGCCAACTTAATTAGAGTTTTGTTTTATTATAGAGGATATATATAGAAGATAAAATTTATTTGTGAAGGTGATGATTGTGAGTGTAGAGTGAAAGAGCATAATGAAAAAGATGAAGTGTCTAAAATCAGTGTAAAGGGCTAAGTGTGCAAAATAGTGACTACATCATCAACATGTGTTAAATGCTTCTTCAAAGCAATTCATAATAATTTTCTTATTCTAAAATTCATGTATCTTACTTTGAGATAGTGAGTATCATCGGGTCCATTGTATCTTGCTTTGGGGCAGTTTACCTTAGTATGCAAGTCCATAGGTAGTGAGCCTCAAACATTGTAACTTCTTGTTAGTAGTGAGCTACATATAATGTGAGTTGATCCTCACCATTTTTTTTACCTCATTGGGTTTTCCATGTAAAATATTGGTGTCCCTATGTGATGCATATGTTATCTTTTGTTCCTTTTAGTTAATGTGATGATTTTTTATTCTATAAATAGAATTAGTTAAGTTTTAATATATGTTGATTCACCACCCCTCTCAACACATCTTTGTGTTCAACAAAGACCCCCCAAGGAAAACTTCCCTCAAATCAATCAACTAGCACAACACAATTTAGTGAGGCAATCCTAAAGTTTTAATGAATATTTCTACAACTTGATCCTTAGTATGCAAATACTCTAAGGATAGAACACCATCTTGGATAAGTTATCAAATGAAGTTCATGTGAATCTCGATATTCTTTGTTCATTTATGCTCAATTGGGTTGTGTGATATCTGAATGGAACTTTGGTTATCACACCAAACTATAGTAGGATGATTAAGTGGAAAACCAAACTCTATCATAAGTTTTCAAAGACATAGTACCTCTTGGATAGCAAGAACTAATCCTTAATACCCATCCTCAGTAGATGATAATGCAATAGTGGTTTTCTTCTTACAATACCATGCAATTGGACCATAAACAAGAGAAAAAAATAGAAGTGAACTTTTGAGAATCAACATCTCTTTCCCAATCTGAGTCAATGTAGCCTACCATCTATGAAGCTCCTAATGTGTATTGAATACCAAAAAGAGTGGTTCACTAATATACCTTAAAATGCACTTGGCTTCCTTCCAATGAATCTAATAAGGGCCATGTAAGAAATGAGAGACAAGACCAAAAATAAAGGTAATATTTGGATGTGTGCACATCAAATACAAAAGAATACCAACTAATTTCCTATAAAAATTAGCATCAACACTAGGTGTAGTACAAGTGGTATTCAAAGTGACACCAAAATGGAATGGTATAGGTGCAGGCTTACAATCACTCATATGAAATTGATAAAGAAGGTCAATGGTGTACTTCTGTTGATATATTGAAATCCACTAAGTATACTAAAGAATGTGAAGACCAAGGAGTAAATGCAAAAGACCATTTCATGTCAAAGTGTGCCATGAAGCTATGTTAAATATCTTCAATTGTGGACAAGGAAATATTCGTAAGGATCAAATCATCAACATATAAGACTAGTATCAAAATTTTATCTCCATGTATTTGGTTGGAAACTATGTGATTTAAGTGGTAATTAGTGAAACCAGATGCAAGCAAGAAACCTTCAATATTTTCATACCAAGCCCTAGGGTCTTTCTTGAGACCATACAAGGAATGATATAAGATACAAACAAGTTAAGAGTCGTGAAAAAAAACCTGATGGTTGCTTCATATATATCTCCTCATGAAGATCACCATATAGAAAGGCATGTTGGATGATATAGTGGGGTTGGTGCTTTTGCATCTAATTAGAATCAACATATTTTGGTGTCATATAGTGACATGCTTAGAAAAATGTGTATAAGAATTAGGAAGCACTATAATTGCTACCTTCATGAAATAGCATGTAGATCTACTTTAAGAAAGGTGTTAATTCAATGGAGAGTCCTTGTCATTTAATTCAGTGCCATCATTAACTCACCAAGTATAGGACCTATAGAAAAATCAAAGAGCTTTCCCCATAATGTGAATCAACCTCAAATAGAAGCCCTAGAAATACTCAATGAATGTCCTCTTCATCTCATAATTATATGTAGATCTGGTTCAAAAATGGAGTTGATTCATCAAAGACCATTTATGAATGTTGGTGTGAGATGCATTATATCTTCAAATACAATCCTAGATGAAGCACTCAAGCTAGAATTCATGAATTTTTCAAAAGCATTAGAACTCGCATGCATAGGAGTGAAGATCAACCCAGTGACTAAAAACTTGAATGACAGATATAGATAAGGAAAATATGAAACCTTGTTACTTTGTGATCTCTTTAATCTTAACTTCTAATATTCCTCTATATGAGGTAGTAGCTTTAACTCTAGAGGGAGCTTGATGGAAAAATAACTTAAAGCCTTTACAAAAATTGGCCAAAAGGTTCAACAAAAAAACTCTAATAGTGACTTGAAAACAAGCCGAATAGGTAACAATATGTTTGCAAATAGGAAAAATAGACTAGAAATCCCTGGAAGATTATGAATATAAATCCAAAATGGGAAGATTAGTAGAGGGAAGATTGGCCCTCTACTAAAAAAAAAAAAATTATAATTTTTCATACAATAGCCAAAAATTTGCAAAAAATTGAAAATTACCAAAATTTATGAAAAAAAATGTATTTTTTCATTTCTAGAGCTTTCTAGATGTAATGGAAAACTTTGTTTAGCATTATGATGCTCTATTGATAGGGCTGAAAACTTGATCTATAAAAATTGAGAACTTACAATTCAACACTCTGATACTATGTTGGAGCAGTAAATAATGAATGTAATATTTAAACTACCATAAAATAAATCAAGAATAATGGAAAATCCTAATAACTATCATAGAATGTGTGTAGATACAATGATCACTCCTTGGTTATATAGGAAAAGGAGGAGGTGGGAAGGTGAAATAGAAAGACTAACCAACCCTCCAATTTATATGACACATGTAGAATACTTGGGACAAGTGTGAAAGAATGTGTTAAGTGTCTATGACATGAGACAACTAAACCACTAAGTGAACTTAAGCTAGTGTGAATAGGACTACTAGGTGTATGAACTAGATAATCAATAACTAGATACATAAATATGCTTTTCACACTAACATTATTTGTATCCATAGACCCTCAATATTCAATCCTCTATCATAAACCCTAAACCCTAAAAACTATTCACTAGACCCTAAAACCTACCATTAATAATTTAACACTAAAAAATAAAAAAAAATTCTAAACCCTCCATCATAAATCTTATAACATGAATAATCTAAACAGAGGGAGAGGAAGAGATATCGATCAAAGATCCGCCAGATCGACGTCGATCGATCAGATCGAGATCAGGATCTTGGGAGTGAGTAGAAGAAGAGGCCCAGAGAGAAAAATAGATAAGATGATAATGAGAGTAGTTGATGCTAGTATATTATAATGTGCCCATATTACTAAAAGCTAGGATGGAAAATAATGTGAGTGTGTTATAATGTGTTCATGTTATTGTCTGTCTTGAGAATTTCCAACCCTTAGGGTTGGATTTTTCTTTGGATTCTAACCCAAAGGGTTGGATTGGCATTTCTACATTCAAAAACATGTTTTTTTCAAATTAGAAAAAAATTAACACGATCTCAAGCATGCTCCCTATCAGATTTGCAACATGTGTTTCAATATCAAGTCAAAAAAGTGATGTAATAACATTGATCTCTTTGTTAGCTTTCTAACCATGTAATTTTTTTCATGTTTTTTAATATTTTAAAGTTTTGATCTTGATTTCTTTTTTTAGTGTCTCCATTTTTTATTGAAAACCTATGTATGGTATTTTTGGTTTCATTTTTTAGCTGTTCATTGAAATTCCAAATAAAATACATTTTTAGAAACTAGAATCTATTCTATACATAGTTAAAAAAAATATTTTTGATTAGTTTTTATATTTTTTAATAACATGAGATGAAGGATCAAACAAAAAATAAAACGTCTTTCACGCAAGATCTCTTCAAAACAAATATTTGTTATTCTTCAACAAGAAAATACTTACATAATGAATAATACAAAGAGAGAGAGAGAGATTTATAAGAGCAACCCTAAATGAAAAAGGGAATAGATTATGACA
>VDFB02141682.1:0-10114 GCA_007258455.2 Sequoia sempervirens
AAAACACCAAACCAATTTCAAATGAAAGATCCTATATCAATAAAAATTAATTTTAGATCTGTACACCTTCATAAAAATCCGTACCATGTAAAAGAACAGGGCAGAACATTGAAAAATTGCAGAAAAATTCATCTCTTCATTCATAAAATCCTTGTTCGATCTACATTTCCAACCCCCAATTCAACTTGGAGGCCCATTTTTATGCTTGTAAAATAAATTTATGCCCCCAACCAACCTACAAATACCATTTAACAAGTTCTAACAAAATTCTAAAAAAAATTTGTCATTTAACAAGAAGAATTGTTATGACAATATTTAACAACTTTTGACAATGTTTATGTTTTTCAACTAAATGACACCAAACTTTCATCAATGACTCCAAATGATTTCAAACATATATAAAATGGCTCATCTAACCTTATTACAACATTAAAACACCTAATTTAATGAATTTATACAATTTGGCCTCATGGAGGCTTGAATACAACAAGGTGCTCTTGCACCAACCACCCACATCCAAGATTATATTAACCAACCATTTTCTATCTTTCGATGCCATGCTTACAACTGAAAACCTTAAAGATGATCAATTTTTTTTTCTATTGAAAAATTACATCATAACCCACTAGATGGAAAATCTTTGGCTCTGATACCACTGTAATAGGCCCAATGGAATATTTTCTAAACTTCTACAATTGAAATAAATAAACATGCATGCTTTGATACCACTGTAAGAACCCTTGCTTAGTTTGGCCTAATATTTTTAGTTCAGGTTGTTTGACATTTTGTCAAACACTTGACATGTAATTTGGTTTTTCTGAGTTTTGTGGTTTTTTTGTTTGATTCTTGGTGTATTTCAATACCAAAATGATCACATAAAACATAGGAATGATAGAAATTTTTTGCATAAACCAATAACAAAAAATTTCACAAGCAACCTCCACTTTATTGAGAATATACCAGATCTAAGTATATTGATTATCAGGTCTGATATAGGTGACATCAGATTGGAAATACTTATGAAATTTGTCTATAATAAACAAACAAAATATAAGATTGGGCTTACCACATACCCGTTTGCTTGTTACTTCATTTAGGTTCAAAGTGAACACATATATGACAAGAAATTGTTGATGTAGATGTTCTCAAACCCTTAGTGTTAATGTTTAAAGTATTTTCTAATAATAATGATGTAAATGGCTACCAAAACAAACCCTAAATCCTCCAAAGGAAGGTGGCTAGGTCTAGAATTGGAGCAATGAACCCCTAGATTAATGTGATGTCAAGCGATGTCAAAGTTGACCACTAAACTCTTAGATTTGCAATCTAATATAAAACTGAAGAAATCTAAAACATAAATCTGCACATGAATATGTTGTCAATGACCAAAGGTTCCTTCCAAAACAAGACACTTCACCCCCAAACCCTAGTAGTGCATTTATAGGATGAAAATATGTGAATATAATCTTCATCTCTGAACTCTTTTGTCCGTAATCTATAAATAAAACTTCAAACCCCAGCTAGAATGATGATTTCCTTCAAACTCTAGCTGGTTTAGCTCCAAAGTTTCTAAAAACACCAAAATAGGGTGTAGAAACTCTAGCGCCCAACTTGATGTAAAATAATATTAGTAGTAAACCTACAACCAATGCATCAATATGGAAGCCAAAATACTACCATAAAACCATCAAGGTCAAGTCTATAATGTCTTCCCCAAAATCTCAAATACACAAGTTGGAATGTTGCTTCCAAATCTCTTCCAAATTGCTCCAAACCCTAGCCAAAATTATATCAGACCCTACCGGCTGTAAACCTGCAAATAAAATACTATTTCCATCTCCTCAATGCCAAACACTTGCAATAAGCTCAATGGAAAACCATGGGTGGATTTACCTCAGAAAGTAGAGTTGGGTTTCCATCCCACCTACTAACTCTTGAAGGTTTCGTCCTCATAAATTTAGTTGAATATGAGATTCAAGCCTTTGAAATAATGTATAAGAAATATCAACTCAAAAATGGATCCTAAATGCCTTGCACTCAACTCTTCTTAAAGGCTCAATTGAATCTTCTAGAAGAAGCCAATTTGTAAAGTTAACTCTAGCGTCTAGAAGAACACTTTATTTAATAAAGTGACCTTATAATGTTATTTTATTTTTCACTTAAGTCACTTTAAAAATATTTAATAAAGTGACTTTATATTATTTTATTCTTTTATTTAAGTCACTTTAATTAAATCAATTAAAATAAAGTTACCTTTATGATTTAATTTATTTAGATAACTTTATAAATAATTAATTTAATATTATTCCCTTATGACTCCTGATTTAGCCTATGTGAATAAAATAGGCTAGGTACTTCTACTAGGTGATCACTCAAAAAATGGGGACATTACATCCATTTAAATAAGATCGATTAAATAAACTTGCCACTTTAAAGGATGTTTTATGTTGGTCAAAATTAAACTACTAAATTATGTAATGAAAAGTATTTGACATAGTTGATCAAGACAATGTACAATACCACTTAGTCAATATTAAAACATAAGAAAAATGTAAAATTTTGGGTACATTATTTAACCATTGAAGTTAAAGGGTTTTTCTAGTATTTCAATGTGATTATAAATAATGAAGTATTAGGGTTTATATATAATATGGTCCTAGAATAGATGACAATAATTTTATTGGCATATATATCATAAACAATCTAGTTCAACATGCATGAGATGAGCCTAGTAAATTGTAGGAGAGATATTGATATCAATTCTCTTTTAGGTGGTAATTTAGTATGGTATGATATTAAACTAAAAAACATGATTTCATATTTATGTTGCATGGTCTAAATTAGATCAAAACCTTTTTTTCACTTAGTTGTATTAAATTATTAGTAAATAAAAATTAGTCAAATTTTGAAGTTAATTTTTATGTTCAAAACTTTTGAGTTGTGACAAGTTTAAACCCTCTTGTTCTCTCTCCTTAACCTCAATATTCTCTCATGATGACATATCCTATAATTATACTTGAGTATCTAACTAGTTCTAGACCCATCCACATTTTAGTATAGGTACTTGGGTCAATATGAACATCGTGAAAATATCTTCCTTAAATTACATTATATTTATGCATAAATTTACTATTAAAAATATTGTCTTAGGTTTATTATGTACAAGAAAAAATTCTTAATTGTGATCTTAATAGGATTTAATTGTATTAGATAGGTTAATAAAATATTTTTATATAATATAAAATTAATAAATATGGGTAAATGCAAGAAGATGATTCCACTTCTAATGGAAGTTCCAGGCTTAGAAAAAACTAGAAATAAAGAAAAACAAAATGGGATCCTGTTTCATAAAGGATTAAAATTTTAATAAACCAAATGAGATCCCGTTTCTAAATTTTTTAATTTTTGGCCCAATTTTTGCTATGGGTTTGGGTTGGAAAAAAGGCTTGGGATGTTGACCCTTAGCTTTGGACTTGCTTTGACCTACAATTTGAAGGCCATGTCAATGTTAGTAGAAAAGAGTGACTTTGGACATATGTTTGAAGATGTTTTTTTAGATTTGTTTGCAGAAATTAAAACCCATTATAAATCTTATTGTGTAGATTCCAATTATATAATTTTTTACAATTGTATTAATTTTTCTATTTTTCAAATATTTTTTGATGAAAATGATCCATAAACTTGAAATATCAGGTTTTTTTAGTATTTTAATAAAATTTTATTAAAATAATTTATGTAAAAAAAATTATATGAGTACATTCTTCAAAAAAATATTTTCAATTTGAAAAAAATAAATGATAAGTTTAGGTCATCTTATGTGTGGCACACATGAGAAATTTTCAAAATAGCAATTATGGCCAATAAAAAATAACAAAAAAAGTTGCAAAAAATATCCTACACATTCTTCAGTGTGTTATAGATCTTTTCCCAAAAGAATTAAGAAATATATAATTATTTAGGTCAAAATATGGATGATGTACACGTGCATGGTATGGTAAAAAAATTGACTTTTAAACAGTGGTTTTTAGACATGCCTATTGAAAATCAATTTGTATCATCTGGGTATTAAAATAAATTACATATTTGTAAACTAGACTTGGAGTACTACATTTTGTATTATTGATTTTTTTTACAATTCAATCTTTAAGTGCTTCAAATGTTTAGGCCCGTAGACACTAAAAATTGTCCTAGGTTTGCGACTTCTAAATTCTCCATCATTTCCCCTTTTGTCTCTAATAATTAGATTTTTTTTAACTATTTAATTATTTTCTAAAGTCATAAGTCTTCTATTAATTAAATAATTTTAATTATTTAATTAATTCATTTTTATCATTATTCTTCTTTGATTAACTAAATAAATTTTATTTATTTAATTATGTCACTAATTAAGTCCATTTCTTTCCTAATTGTTTAATTATTGATTAGCCTCTTCTATCATAAATTAAATAAATTTTATTTATTTAATTTGGTCCACTCTCTTGAATTTTGAATTAAATTATTATTTAATTCAAAAGATTCCCTTTGTCACATTCTTCGATAATTAAATATTTATTTTAAATTATTTAATTATTCATTGGCCACCTAAATTAGATAATTTTTATTATTTAATTTCCTCTCACCTCTTTATTCGTGCCGATCCTTATCTATCCATGTCACAATTAACCTCCACCCTTGATTAAATTATTTATAATTTAATCTTGATCATTAATCCTTACCATTTGCCCTAACCTTATTCCATACTACATCTTTCATTCTTGGCCATTGATTATTGAAATTCAATCTTAGCCCTTCATTCAAAATTGTCTTTCCTATAAAAGACCTTGTCATTGCCATTTTGAAATCTATCTACAAGAAATATAAAACAACCTACACAAGCTTATGCGATCTTATGCTATCTTGGTATCAAGTCTCTCAACATCAAGTCAAGTGCATCCATAGTCAACTAGAATCTTCAATATTTTGCTAGTCACTGTCATTAGGCCTATTTGCATACTCAAAAATCTAAGAGCAATTATCATGTATTCAAGCAAAATTAAGAAGTGCAATGAAGGTGAATCAATGGTGGCGTGAAGACTCTTTGGTAATATTGCTTTATGTTTTATGTCTTTATGCTTATTTGTACTTCATTATTATTAGGGTTTAATTTATATTTTTTATTACCTAACCTTGATAATCTTTTCCTTGATTACATTTGTGAACTCGACGTGAAAGGAAATTTTTGTAGAATTCGTGTCAAAATTTTGGTTTTACAGGTCGCAGGTACTGATCGACACAATCACTAGCTGAAATGAAGCAATCGATTTTGACACAGTGCTCCAATCATGACCCTGAACAACATAACTGCTTTAGACTAGGGCACATTTTGACTTTGTCTAAATTCTTGGTTTTTTTGGAAAATTTTGGTTATTTGGTTTCTAGTTTTCATAGATTCACCTTAGTTGCATTTCATACTAGTTGTTAGTTGTCTGAATTTGGTCATATTTCTTGTTATTTTGTAGATCTAGGTTTCTGTGACACAATCAACTATCATTCACTACAACCACCAAGGATTCACTACATTTGCTGTCGACAAGAACCGCAATTTATTTCTTGAGTTGTATTTGACATTTGGAATGATGTAGTCACTATTCCTATGACACAATTGCTTTTGGTTGTGAGCCACAATTGCTATTTCTGAGAAGCAATTTCTTGTTACTTTAAAATTTAGGGTTTTAGTCAAAAAATTTAGTTTAGATCTCTTGCATTTCATAGCTTAGGGGTTCTTTGTTACTAACATTGAATTTCCAGCATGTGGCATAGGTGGAAAGGAGACATCTCACTTAATATTGGTAATCTATCTATCTTGTCTTCTTTTTATACATTCATTGGACATAAAATTAACCTTGCATTTACATGTCATTGGGCTTAAAATTTACAATAATTTGCATTTTTCACTCATTGGTTAAAAAGAACTTTCATATTCACTCATTAGTCTAAAATTAACCTTGCATCAAGTGTATTTTTCACAATTACTTTAAGGGTTAAAAAGAACAAGTGTCTTCATTGTCTTCCTAGTGCCCCTCTGTGTGATGGTCTGGACTTTCTATAGTTGTGTGAGTGCATTGATTACTGTGTTATTTGATTGTGTGAAAAATATAATATGTTATTAATCATGTTTAAATAATTAATTAAATCATAAGTGATTTGCAAAGTTATTTAAAATATAATTAGAAATTAAAATAATAATCAATTAAATTAAATCAAATGATTTAGAACAAATGATCAAATTAAACTAATTCGTTAAAAGTAAAAGTGATATTATTAGATAAATTGATTTAAATTATTGTGTTAAATTGAAGTTAATACTAATTATGAACAAAATAATCTTGAAAAGATAATTATTATAATAATAAATTTAAATGGATAAGGAGATAGGAAGCTGAAGTGTTTTAAAAACAAGAAAATCTGGAAAGAAACTTCACCTATAGAGCATTTGGAAGTCGAAAAGAACTGTAGAATATGAAAAATAAATAATAGCTATATTTAGCTTTTGAAGGAGGGGGGGGAACAGGCATTTCAAGAATGCACATGACAGAGAAAAGTAATGGCGGTATAAGAGAGAAGAAAAAGAAGCGTAAATTATTTCAAGAAGATAAGCAAATGAAGAAGATTTGATCAATCGACTCAATACGATTCACAAAATGACATAGAGTGACAATAATGGTATCAGTAGTCTAAACGAGGGTCGAAGGAGGTTTTCAGGTATGCCTCGTGGATCTTTTAGTTATGGTTTCTTAATGGTAAGTTTTACTGTAATGTCAATCTATAGTAGTTTGTTTACTCCTATTGGGATTTAGGAACTAGATCATGCATTAAGTTGGATACTCTGCATCATGGTTTGGATGTATCTTATTTTGTATGGATCATTTTATTAATTATTTCTCTATTCTTGAATTCATTTGGCATATATTAATTAACTATTGGATTAGATCTTAAGATGACTTACCATGAGTTTTTAGGAAAGCAGATCTATCCTCATTTTATTCTGATGTTTCTTCCTTCTAGCAAAATCATACCAAAACGCGCTCAAATCATATCTCCATATTAACTAAACTTTCTGTCCTAAGTTTTCCTTTATTCCTCCTCGATATCCTCATGAGCCTATTGCTAATACCATCATACTGAGTAAATTGAGTAAGAGTAGAGTCATCTTTTATCAATGTTACCATGCCTAGGTTTTTTTTTTATCATCTAAAATTTGTGAAAGCCACCGTTCCATCAGTCTCTGCACCAACTGCTCCTTCATCCTACTTTACAAAATGGAGGATTTTAGATAACCTCTCTATCAATAAATTCAGTCGATTCAATCTCAAGGAGCGAGTATTGTAATAGAGGTCTGTATCCTTTCAGTTTGGGTAAACTTGTACACCAAGTTTTCCTTAGTACTCTGCCACATCTAGCTGCCCAATGATGTTTCGGTTTCTTTACTTTTCTTACTTTGAGAATTCCAATCTTGCATGAGTTCTTGGATTTTAAGTGAGATCTCTGATCAACCGCTTTCCTTAATTACGTGCTCATTATTTCATTAACTTATCTGTTATATCCTAGCTTGTTCTATTTTTGAAGCTTCGTAATTACTTAATAGCAAGAATTAATATGTGCAGTTATTTTAGAGTTTGCCATAAAAGGACTGAATCTGCCAAACAGAAATGCGTTAAGTTCAAGAAAAAGAAAAGTTGTACATTATTTCTCCTATTCTTAAGTCACGTATTTGCACCTCATCTTTCTTTTTCCCTTAAGTCTTGCGGATAACATTTGAGATTTGATAATAATGCAAGTAGATGGCGATGATTCCAAATTCCAATATTCACTTTCTAATATACTCAGCAACCTGTAACTATAGCGTCATTTAGAGTTGAGGCATTGTTCAGAATTAAATAGTCTCCCTGAAACCATTGGCAACCCGTCACAGCTGCAACTTTTGACTTGCAAGGGTGTTGAAACTTAAATAATCTCCCTGACTCTATTTGTAACCTGTCACAACAAAGCACTTGAACATGGTAAGGTGTATAGATTTAAATGATCCCTCTGAATTCTTTGTTATACTGCCTCAGCCGCATAATAAGTAGTTTAAAAGTTAAATGATTTCTCTTATTTTATTGTCGTTCTGTCTGCTCTTTTCCATCGCAGTCTCTGTATTTAACACCAGATAGAATGATTCTTCATGTCCTTAGTCTATATTTAATTCGCTTAATTTTCTTCTGGTTGTTCTTTTTATGGAAATGACTTAGGGTTCTTTGGATGCATAATTCTTCTCCAGGTGAAAATAAACATATTTATGTTCTGTATATATATATATATATATATATATAACTATATGTGATCATAATATAAAACATAGTAATGAATTTGCATTCTATAATAGCATTTATATATTGAGCATAATATAGGATTTAGGTATTTATTAACGGCTGACTTCTCCTGTAAATTTTCTATATTAGTATTCGGTGGAGTGAGAAATAACAAACGCATGAACAATGTTAGGGAATGGAATCTTATGAATAGGTTTAAGGTAAATATTATGCGAAGGGTATATTCATTTATTGCTATTATGAAATGAATGATTATCTTGCTTTTAGGTAATATTAGTAATATTAGTAGTTAAGGAAATTATATTGAAAGATGTTTAGTTAATGAAGTGAATGAATTAGAGTAGGTTAACTGAAGATATTAATTTCATTTAGGTTAAGGTTATGTCGTGAAGGATTAGATTTATATCCCAGCTAGATAAATGATCTCTTAGTTGTAATAAGAAAGTGAAGTTATATATATATTTGTTTTACAATAAATAGGCTGGATATTGGTTGAAGTGATATTTAATTAAAGGATTTGTATTTGAATAAATAAAGTTACCAATTGTTAATATGAAATCTTTCCGTGTGGTTGGTCATTATGTATTAAGGATGATGAAGTATAGAATCCTCACATTTATTAGTTAAGAGGAACTATATGTGCTTTTAGAATATTATTGGTTATTGTGTCTAATTTAAATGGAAAGGTAGGTTGAAAATATTAACTTGGGATTTCTTTTAATATAGTGGAAATTAAAATATGAAGTATATATTTACGTCTTCTTATATGTTCTCTTGTTTGGTGATTTAATTTTATAGTATTAATTTGGTGATATCTTTTAATTCCTTTATAATTCTTTTAGTTTATGAATTAAATAAACAATGTCTTAATATCCAACTCCTCTCATCTTATAGAAATTTACTAGGAACAATGATCCTCTTATGGGTATATTCTAATTAAGTAATTGTTGAGTATCGTGTCATGGGTGTTTGTACTGAACTTTTATGGAGTTGCGTATCCTTGGCCATGGTTAAGTATTATAGTAAACTCTATTTGACTTCATTATGGTAGTTTTATAAAATTGAATCAATGAAATAAATTGTTCCTTGAATTGAGTTTTCATTCTTAATTATTTCATTTGGATTGTTAGCTAGTGGATCACTTTATGACAATTCGAGTGTCTAATCGATGAGGTTCTTATATGGATAGTTATTTAGAACTTGAGATTGTAATTGGCCTGTTTGTTGAGAAGATTGATTTTGTTCTGATTGATAATGTGAATAGATAATTGTTGTTGTTGCCATGTTTTCTGATTTTTATGATGGTGATTTACGTACCAATCTAAGGGATTCTTGTGAGGAGAAAATTGAGGTCTCCCGTGGAATGCCTAATTGGTGGCTTTTGGATGTTGAGTGATTTTTGTTGAATTAAAGGTTGATTTTCTTCTATGATTCCTTTTTGAGATGACACCATTGTGGATTTATGGATTGTATTTGTGTTTTAGAGTTGATTGATTTGTGGATGGGGTTTGATGAAACTTTCTTTGTGTGGCTTTTCGGAGTTAATCTCATATTTGGGGGAAATTTTATACTTGTGTTGGAATTATTGGGGAAAAACTTGTGTTGCTTCATTTTACCCTTGTTTGTGGGTTTTCATTCTTTTTGGCTTCTAGAGGCTTGAGATGATTGGTTGATGTTCTCACTCTTTATGTGCCTTGAAGTGGCAAGTGTTTTGGTATCATTATTTTGAAAGGGTTGTACGAAACTTTGTGAGACTTTGATTT
>VDFB02141683.1:0-28328 GCA_007258455.2 Sequoia sempervirens
TTGTTCATAGATGTATTTAATAGTCCTAAATAACATACTAAAACCACATAGAACAATCTTTCAAAATGAGCAATTTCAGACCAAATTACTAGATCAGGGTAACACAAACACTGTTTTACTAGTGTAATGTCGTAAAATTGCACCCCTTGCAATTTCACATACATTCTTGCATCCGATTTAGTATCCACTCCCTTAGCATTTGTGTAGGCTCATTTTAGCCTCTACATCAACCTTTTTCCCCTCTCAGGATGCTCAAAGGCACCCCTTTTCACCAACTACCCTCATGCGTCAGCTCTGCGCTGAACCTTGTGCTTTTCCTATTCGTGTTGTTTTGTAGCGTGATGTGTCTAGACATTAGCGCACCACACAAATTTCTACATGCCATGCTAATATCCTGCAATGTTTCAACTCTCAAATGACCATTTCTATGCATGTTTTCCACTTATCAACTTGTTTTGTCGGTGGTAACAGCTCGGGTCACCTTGTAACCGCCCGAGAAGCTTCTTTTTGCTTCTCTTCTCCCTTTAAAACTTATCTTTTCAATTCACTTGTGCTTCTAGCTTCATTATAGCTTCTCTCTAGCTTCTTTCCAGCTTTGGCACTTGCATTTCTCTCCTGCTATCTCACTTGCACAACTCTCCTTACTTTTTACAGTAGCTTCAAGCACTTTCAAGCTCTCTTACCAACTTTCTTTGCAACACTCTTAAGCTCTTACATCGCTCTTTGCAGCTCCATCTCCCTCATCTCATGCTTGTGAGCATCCTGGGATCCCATATCCCCTATCAATTGCATTCTTACTTTGTGATATGGGTTTTGCTCCTCGAGCGAGGATTGCTTTTATCACTCTTATTTTGTGATACAGGTTCTCCTCCTCGAGCAGGGATTGGTTTTATCACTCATACTTGGTGGTGCAGGTTCTACTCCTGAAGTGGGTTTTGCTTTCACCACATGCTTTGTCCATTTTGGTTCATTTCTCTCTATCTATCTTGCTGTTTGTGGATGTGGGAACACCAAAACAAGGGTTTGATTGAGGCAAACCCCTATACAACCCCAAAATTTTCTCCAAATCTTACGCATGCAGGTATTGAAGACATTCATTTGTTGGAGGCTTCATCACTTGCATGGTTGTGATCATTTCCTTTCTATCTCTTATTCTCTTCATCATTTCTATTTCATTTTATTTTAGCTTTATCACATTCTTTTATTTTCCAGTACTTTTGAAGTTCTCAGTAATTATATTGCTAGTAGTCGCTAAGATATTCTCGGTGAAAAACTTTATTTCTGGTCTGTACGAGATGCCAGCGCACCTTTGGGATGCCAACGCACCGCACTATCATATGTATTTTGTGCTGTCATCCTTTGGCGAGAGCTTGTCAATTTGTCTAGAAAACAATTGTGACCTGCTCTTTCTGATTCTAGAACTCTCGCATTTGTTTCTTGAGGTAGTTTAGGGTGGTTCACCTTGTGAGGTTCTCTAAATGAAGAGAACTCATCAGTAGTGAATCCCCCTTCTCTAAATTTTGGTGAACTTGACGTGAACCAAAAAAGTAGGAATTTATTTACCCCTACTCGGTAGGGTTATAACTTTTGACTCTATGCTCGAAATTCAGAGCCGTTTGCATCATTGGAAAGGTCTCCAAGAGAACTAATTTAGTCCCTAAAATACTATGCCTACGACAACTGAATTTTAAGGATCGATGCAAGTTTCAAGCCCAAATTCTGCTATGAAGACCTCCAAAAATGCAAATTACTAGAACCTAGAGAATACAAAAAAAAATTGAAAAATCTAGATTCTCAATTTTTCTTAGTTCTGTCACCAAAATGAACTTAATATCTTCTTTTATTAGCTCAATATCTAATTATATTCAAACTTTTAATGAAGTTCCATTTCATGCATGTGATGGTGACTTGGCTTTACCCATGTCACTCAACATCTCTAATCCTTCTCATGAAATTCCTCTTGCGTCGAAGGATATCTTGTTACAAGAAGATGAAATCATTGATACTTTCCTTACATTACTCTACCTTCTATTCATTCCAATGCACTCTCTTTTGGAGATTATGCATTCATGAATGATGAACCTCCTCTCCATTCCAATGCACTCTCTTCTAGAGACATTGCATTGGTGAATGATGAATCTCATCTTTGTTCTGATGCACTCTCTTCTAGGGATGATGCATTGGTGAATACTGAATCTCCTTCCACATTTGATCCTATTTCGATCGATGTTGAGAATATGTCTTCAAATAATTATTCTACTAGTTGTGATGAGTCTGTAAATATAATCTATGTCTCTGCTGCCCCTCAAAGGCCTAAGAGACCTATTATTTATTTGACTCTAGCTAGTCCTTCTCCTAAAAGGATTTGTTCTATTGATGGTGTTCCATTCGATAATGATTCTATTGATCTTCTTATGGCTCCCTCTTATAGAGTGGTAGCCCATACTTATAAGAATATAATGAATAAACAACCAAGCCTTCTTCAAGCTCCTAAACCTACAACTAAAGTATCCAGTGATTATGATCTTGTCGAGCAACCTCAAGTTACTTTGACTAAGATATCACTACGAGACTTGCTTTGGTCTACTTTGGTTTACCATGGTATGCTTCAAGAAGCCTTGCAAAAGATCCTCTTGCCTTCTTCCGCTAGGCCGAAAGATGTTGATGCGTTGATAGCTCATATTCATGCAAATTTGTCGAATATTACGTTCTATCCACAGAAACTCCTATCTCTAGAAGTACAAAAGTAAGAGGACCCTCTAATGATCATCGTCAACATTAATAACATCGGCATTAGACGTACTCTCATTAACGCTAGATTGGCACTCAATGTATGTAGCATTGATCTATTACCTAATATTAATATTGATTCATCTTCTCTTTATACTTATTCTGTTGACATTCATGGATTCAATAATGTTGGTCGACAAGCCCTAGGCACAATAGTATTTACTTTGAGGTTGGGACCCGTTACTGTACCCACCCTTGTATATGTTATGTCAGAAAAGCTACCATATAATATTCTCCTTGGTAGACCATGGATTCATGCTATGGGTGCAATCCTGTCTACCTTGCATAAATCTATTAAGTTCATTTGTAACAATTGAGTAGTCACAGTTAAGGCTGAACCTAAGGCTATGTACTTATGTGAGATGGTAGTCATCAGTCAGGTTTCAGTTGTGCCTACTCTTATCCCTTCAGTTTCTTCCAATGTGTCGATGTTTACTCTAGTAGTACCTACTACAAAGGATTCTCTTGAGATAGATGTCACTAAAGAACACCCTTTTGAAGCAAGAAATCCTAAGTCTACTCCTTAATAGAATGCATGTCTTGGTGACGATTGGGGTTCCTTAGACTTTACAGATTCCTTCATTAGGGAATATAAAGTCGACTCGATCCACTTAGACCTTCCGATAACATCATCCAAACCCGCTATCAAAGATGATTATTATTGTGTATCATAGGATAGTGTGAGCATAAATTGTAACATTCTTAGTGTTGATCCTCCTTATGAGGAAGATGATTATGCTTCTACTAAAGAGGATAATGTTGGTAGTCCTGTTAATAAGAATGATGGCGATCCCATAAAGGAGCATAATCCCCATTGTTGGAACAATGCTCTCTATGAAGATCCTCCTCCTTCTCAATATTTGCAAACACATTATGACCCTAGCTTTAGGCTTGCCTCTAAACATTGTTATGGGCATAAAGGTTGTGGGCGTAATGAACAAGGAATTTAGGTCCCTATAGAATTCACACTCTGTAAGCATAATTTGGGGCTTGGTTGCTCAAATGAACAATATAAACGGAAGCCATGGTTGAGTGAAATGAGTTATTCTCAACCTCATCCTCATGGATTGGTCCATCCTCTTTTGTCTTCTATCTTCGTATCTTCTTCTTGCAAGCAATAAAACTTTTCTCCACAAGAGAAAGGGTTGCTTCCTGCTCCTCATCCTTTGTCTAAGCAAGAGTGTATGTTGTTGAGGCTTCTTAAAGCCTGCTTAATTACTCTTCCTCCTAAATGCAAGAAATATCATAAGCATGATAAAGAAGAACATTCTTTCTATGCATACCATCGAGTGCTTGACCATTCCACTAGTGAATGTAAGGCCTTGAAGGATAAAATACAACAACTTCTTGATCCGGGTGCGATCACTCATTTATTTATTGATGCACCTGCCTCCTCTTCAAATCACAAGTGATATCGAGGTCTACCTCTATCTTGTCCATTCTAAGCATTTTCTCATGAGGTTCTCACACCTCCCCTCTATAGTATCTTGCATGGTTCTCCTCCCCTATATGTTGGGGGCAATGGTGACTTGTTCTAGAGATGTGTGTCCTTCTTAAGGACCCCCTCTCTTCTTTATATATTTCAAATGAAGTGTCCCTTGAGTGGACCCCCTTTTCTCTTGAAGGGTTCCTAAGGGACCCCCTTTGAAAGCTTGTATCTCAAATGAATTCTATGGTGTCTAGCTTGGGGGTAGCTTGACTAGACCTCAATTTTCAAACAACACATCCCTTGAGTGGACCCCTCTTCACATTGGGTTCTCGAGGGACCCATATGAAAGCCTTCCAATTTGTTGATGATCTACGTGACTATCCACTTGACTGCCTGCATGGATGCTTTATTTTCGGACATGTTTTATTTGTGGGTAAACATGTTGCTTTGCAGGTACGCCTATGAAGCCGCTTTCCAATTGGACTTTGCGGAGTCTCCTCCTTTGGGTTTCCTCCATGTAGAGATCTTGGGGGACACCTCCTTGCAGGTCTGTGGGCCTGTAAGGTGCTTTTTTCATCTGGGTTTCCTTCATGTGAGAGTTCTTGGGGGATACCTTCTTGCAGGTTTGTGGGCCTATAAGGCACATAGTTCATGGGGCTTACTTCATGTGAGAGATCTTGGGGGCTACTTCCTTACAGGTCTACGGGCCTATGATATGCTTTCATCCTACAAGATATGTCCATCATTGGTCTGTGGGCCTTCATTGCACTTTTTTCAAACCTCAGGAGAAAGTACTTGTGGAGCCATCTCTCTTGGAATTTTCATTCCTCCTTCGTGCTCTCTCATTGAGCCTTTTTCTTCTCTCTTCTCTTCCCAATTGTGTATACTAGATCAAATATTTTCATCTCCTTTATCTTGACTATATTCCCTTCCTCTCTTCATTTTAAAATTCTTCTAAGTGTGTTATTTCTTAATTTGGGGACGACACATAGTACTAAGACAACCTTTTACATCGAGGCATCTTTCACTTTGCTGACTCAAATCCTTTAGCTTTTTATGTTCTAACATTGTTGTATGGTGCAGGTTTTTCTTGTCTAATGCATTTGTTTTGTAGGTCTTTAGCCCGGGGGCATGCTTTTCATGGTTCGAGGATTCACTTCGCTTCCTTTCTACGTTATCGCGCTGGCACAATGATGACTTGTTTATGTTTAGTATGATTTCCTAACTGGCGTGCATATTGGTGGATTCAACCGCAGCTAAAATTGAGAACAAAATAAGTTACGTAAAATTACCTTCACGATTTCCTGGCCGTTCTTCATCTGCTGGCATCATCCCTTCGGCACCGCTTTATTTGGCCTTCCATTCCCTTCCATTTTCCATGTGTCCTTCTTCCATTCCATTCCATTCCATTCTTTCCATTCTTCTTCTTCCACCTATTTCCATTCCAGTTACTGCTGTCCTTCCTTTCTCCTCCTTCTCCCACTTTCAATTCCACCCTTCCATTCCAGCTTCTCTCTGGCACCATTTCTCTCACTGGCTTCACAGCTCTGCTTACTTATTTTAACTTGGAAAATTCAAGCACTTTCATTCTCTTAGTAGCTTTCTTTTTACCTTACTCAAAGCCTCGCCACAGTACTCTTGCAACTCCTCTCCCACTCACTCCTTCTTGCCCAGGCACATCACCGGTCCATATCACCATCAGTACGTTGCTGTGTCCCAGTTTTCCTCTACGGTGGGATTGCTTTTATGTCCCATTTGCTGCGATAACCGGGTTCTCCTCCTCGAGCAGGGATTGCTTTTATCACTCGTACTTGGTGGTGCGGGTTCTACTCCTGAAGTGGGTTTTGCTTTCACCACATGCTTTGTCCATTCCGGTTCATTTCTCTCTATCTATTTGGTTGTCTGTGGAGGTGAGAACACCAAAATGGGGATTTGACTAAGGAAAACCCCTATATAGCCCCAACACTTTCTCTAGATCTTACACATGCAAGTATTGAAGACATGCATTTGCTGGAGGCTTCATCACTTGCGTGGTTGTGAGCATTTCCTTTCTATCTCTTATTCTCTTTATCATTTCTATTTCACTTTATTTTAGCTTTATCACATTCTGTTATTTTCCAGTACTTTTGAAGTTCTTAGTAATTAGATTTCTAGTAGTTGCTAAGCTATTCTCAGTGAAAAACTTGCTTTCTAGTCCATACAAGACACTAGCGCACCTTTGGGATGCCAATGCACCGCGTTGTCGTCCTTTGGCCGAGAGCTCGTCAGTTTGTCTAGAAAACCTTTGTGACCTCTTTTTTATTCTAGAACTCTTACATTTGTTTCTTGAGGTAGTTTAGGGCAGTTCGCCCTGTGAGGCTCTCTGAATGAAGAGAACTCGTGAGTAGAAAATCCCCCTTCTCTACAACCAAATTAAACAAAATTGTCACCAAACAATGTTGACATCAATGGCAACACACCAGAGGGTTTCTTCTTCATTCTTCCAACAAATTATAAAATCTAAAGATAAAGTGTAAGATTGGAGGGGTCACTAAAATGAAAAGAAAAATATACATCCCCAATTAAATGTAGAGGGATAACCTTTTACATAAATCTAGGGTAAATAAGGAAATACCTTGAATATTGAAAATCTAACCTAGAGAGAAGAGTTGTGGAGTATAATAAATGTACCAAATTAAACGTTATTTTGGAAACAATTAAATTCTTTAAAAATTAAAATAAAATAGAAACTATATGTAGCTAGAAAATTGTGATAGATGATAAAATATGATTCACCAAGAATGCATAAATGTCAGTAAAGATTAGATCAATACCTTGGAACATGAATATATGTGTGTTGATCTAGGTCATTTTTGCGAGCAAGGAATGATTTTTCCAATGGTGGATTTTGATCCCTAGCTCATGTATCTATTATGGACTTGTGATTCTAATCTCTAATAAAATTTAAAATGTCTCTTTCAACTTGCCTTGATGTTCTTAGTTTGTTCCCATATAAATAGTAGTTTTGGTGTTTGATGGTTTACATATTGCAGGGATAATTGCTTTCCTTATGTCAAACCATGTAAGGATATCAATTCAATAGCTAGATAAAAGATCAAAGATAACACTCTTAAACATCCAAGATGCCTAGATGCTTATGTAATGTAGATTCTTTAATAAATTCTCTTGATAGTTTATGTAAGTAATAATTTTAAGTATGCAATGATTGGTTTAGATGTTGTACTCTAGGTTATCTAAAATGAACTAGAGTTATCCCTTTAAATACAATACCAAGGGTCAAGCAAAATAGTTTTGCGTAATGAGTTAACACACAATAGTCACAAGGAGAGGTTAAGTTAGTCCCATGTTATAATTTGAATTTTGAAAGTTAAGGGGTCATTTACTTGATTGTATAAATGATTGAGATCACTTTCATGACCAAGATTTTCCTTAGGGCAAGAAAGGGGTAAATTAAAATTCAAGATTGAACTATGGATATGAATCAATGATGGTCAGATTATATGCACTCTCATCTAAAAGGACACTATTTGTAGGCTTCTACTTGCATAAAAATCACTCTAATCAAAATGAGCCCAAAACATAATAGAAAAGAATATGGGTATACAATTTTCACCATTAGAACACTAAAAAATGTTACCATCAATTTCACCTTGATATTTATTAATTCTAGTTGCCTAAATAACTTGAAATGGTTATAGTAGACCTACCAACCACTACCCTTCTCCCCTTTATAACTCGAAAGTTAGAGCCCTTCAACCCATCATTTTTATATATTCACAATCCCTAATATTTATTTTAACCTAAAAAGAAAATATAAATTATTTATTATTTGAATCCACCAACCACTACCTTGATAAAGCCCCTTTAGTAGGAAAAATGAAAAGATCCTCTATTTTGTACTACTTAAATACCCACCTCCCAACTAGACTCATCATAAATTCTTTTTCATGATGTCCCCAAATATTATTTCAATCTAAAAAAGAAATGTGAACTTAATTTTGACCTATAATCCACTTCCCTCCTCTCCTATATAACTCCTTACCCAAGAAAAGTTAGAGATCCTCTCCTTTGTACCACTTAACACCTACCCTACAACTAGACCCATCATAAAATGTGAACTTAATTTTGACCTATAACCCAATACCCTCTCTCCTATATAACTCCTTAAAGTTAAGAGACTCTCTCTTTTGTACCACTTAACACCTACCCTACAACTAGACCCATCATAAATTCTTCTTCTCACAATTCTCAAATATTAATTTAATGTAAGAGAAAATTTAGATTTTTTTGACCGAATCACTTATGTTCTCCCCCATATAACTCCTTTCCAAAACAAAAACTAAACCCTCTGTTACGCAACTGAAAACATACTCTCAAACTAAACCCATCATTTTCTTCTTAATCACAATCACCTAGTTTAATATAAAAAGAAATCTAAATTTCATTTTGATATGACAAACCACTACAATTCTATAAAAAAAAAAAGCTACAAAATCTTCTTTTTCATACCACTTAATACCTACACTAGGAAAACATCATACCTATAACTTAACCAATCCCATGCGTATCTTAACCATTGAACATTAGGTGGCCTACAAAATTCCTGTCAACTACCACTTTTGGTGGCCCAAGTTAGGTAGTTGACGGAAAATATTCTGTTGAAATACATTTATTTATTTTTCTAGTTCTTTTTTCCTTACATAGATTTGTATAGAAATATATTATATTATATGGAATGAATCACAATCAAAAAGTCAAATTAAAGTAAAATATTAACCAGTATTGTTATAAAATACATACTTTCTAATTTTATTGATGGATAAGTGTTGTATTGAATGAAAAATGGTTGAATGAAATCACAAACAAAAGTTAAATTAAAGTAAAATCTTAAACAATATCATTATAAATAAAAATATAAGAATAAATAATCAATTAAGTAAATAAGGATTATAAAATACATAGATTAAAATAAAATAAATGTAATTAATAAGCATTTGAATTAAATCATGAAATTATCTACTTCAATTTAAGATGAGTGTCAAAAAATCTATTTTACAATTTGAAAAATGATAGATTGATCCCAAACCCTTTAGAGTTAATCTAGATTATTGTTAACTTCATTTGCCACATGATATTGATTTAAGAGGCACACAAATTATCTAATAGAATGCATGTTTGAATATCTACTCACTTTACCATAAGGATATTTGAATCTATCAAGGTTTTTTCTAGAGATACCATTTAAGATTTATAGACTTGATAGGTCAATGGATTCTATGTAGGCCAAACTCTTTAGATTAACAACACTAAGCAATATCAAAGACAACATACATAAACATGCAAATGGCCTATGTGATGATGATGTAGATTTAATTATTTGTTCCCCTTTAAAAATTGAAGCACCCTTTTAATGATTCAAGTATGTGATCTCCATTATAAATTAATTTATCATTGAATGTCTTTAAATGCCATGACATAGCAACATGTCATAGAAACATGTGCTAAGTCAACTCGTAATGACTAGTATAAAGGAGTGAGAAAGTTAAAATTTGAATTTGATGATTTAAATTTAGGGATCATTCTCATGCTTTTCAGGATTGAACTAAGAAGAAATTGATGGTAGATTTGCAAGAGACTCACATGCAGGTTGTGTGCATACAATCAAAACCAACTTCATTCAAAGATTCACCTCAAAATATCATGTCTTGTTTCATGCCTTAGCCATATTTGCTCAAAATTATAACCGATTTGAGATATTTGTTAAGTCTGGGTTTCTTTGCACCAATGGGTAGAACATGAAAAATTATGTATGGTTGTCTTTTGAAGTTTTGTGAAATTCACTAAGGGGCATAAGTTATGCCCATGTGGGTTTTGTCTTCCATTCGGATGGAGCCATCTTCCTCACCAAGGTGTTGTTTAGTGTTTTTCTGCAATTGTCCAATTAGGTCATGTTTTTCGACATCAAGGTTTAAATGTTGAAAAAATGACTTAGTTTTATGGGTTTCTATGGGTTAAAAGAACTTCATCTTTCAGGCTTTTCATTTAGTTCACTTTATTTTTCTCATAATGCAAGAAAAATAGGTCCATCTTCCCTTGTGGACTTTTTAGTTTGAACCAGACAAGTTAAGTTTAGTTGCACTTGGAACTTCTACAACAGAAAAATGGAGGGTGAATTCCTGTGTATGCACTTGGGATTAAATTTTCTACAAAGGGAAAAATGGATTGTAGGAAGGTTATGGAGATTTATAGGTGAATTGAACATGATGTCCAAAGTAAGTTTGACCTAGACGAGGTCAGATTCCCACACAATCGATTGAGGTGCAAATTTTTGTAAGTGCTTCTTATGGGATTTTCACTAGTATGTGGATGTTGCAAGTCTTTATGACTCAATTGATGCTAGATTTCCATAGAAGGGCTTTGCAAGTCTTTTAGTGGCATTTGATCCTTTGTAGAGGTTGTGATTGCATCTGAACTCATTTGCTTGGGGCTCATTCTCTATAGTGGTGCCCCAAGTTGAAATTTCTGCTAGATGATAATGTGATTTGTTTCTTAAGTTTGTTCTTTCACACTACATCCTAGTCCAAGTCAATTTTTTCCATCCACATAGGGGTCAAAATTATGCAACAAGAAAAAAATGACTAAAGATAAGTTTCAACTACCCTCATCAAAGCTCAACCACCACTCCAACTATTTGAACTCAATCTAGACACTTTCCCTATGGGAATTTATGCTATTTTAGTATGGATTTGAGGGATTGTGTGGCACCCATGCTACATTTAATGTTTGTAGAACCTTTTCCTAACATAATGCACTTCTTAGAAACCATTTCCAACATATTCTAGGGGCATTTTTGTTTTTTCTTCTACTCATTCCATGTAGATCATTCAATGTAGACGTTTGGTGTTGGTCAATGAATGTTCTCTCACACCTCTTGACATTCAAATTGGATTCATAGAGGAAAAATGTCATTTGGACACTAAATGAGGATGTGACTAGGGTTTTCCATTTGGGATGACCTTTTGAAATTATGTCGATGCTGGTTGTGACTATATTTTCTTTGAATTCATTTTTAGAGGAGAGGAATTAGAGGATAAAATTTTATAGAGAGGAGCAGTTGCAGAGCTAGTAGAAGAAAGGTGTTGTCATTATTATATTCATAGTGGTTGTCATTGATGTCAACACTTGATAAGTAAGTTGTTAGTCCTTGCTATTGTTCGTCATTGTTATATTTAGTTTGGGCTAACATTGGTGATGAAGTTCATGGTTAGATGGCATGCCTTATCAAAGAAGAATTGTTGAAGTTCATGGTTGGATGTTATGCCTTATCAAAGAAGAATTGTTGAAGTTCATGATTGGATGCCATGCCACTACTGAATTTGAATCCATTTTTTGACAAATGTTCGTCGGTCTTGCGACAAACATTTGTCGGGCAATTGACGAACTAATGAAATAATTTTCATCCCCAATTTTTTGTCAAAATTCAAACGAAGAATTAAATGTTGAAATAATGGCCTAGATTTGTCGGTCGTCGGCATAATAAAATGGCTCTATTATTCATCGGAATATCGACGACAACTTCATGTATCCACCGATGAATTATAACCAAAACACAATTGCAATGCTCTTCCAAAGCGTTGAAACAACACCAAAAGTTTGTTGCCATTTTGACGAAATGGGAAAGTAGTTACGATGAAGCTTTTGTCACAGCTATAGCAACTTCGTCGAACCTTTTCAGTGATTCATCAATTTCCTTCATTGAAATTGCGATGAAATAATGCAATTTTTTTTAAAAAAAATATTCATTGAAATGTACCATCACGAAGACTCTTGGCAATGACCACTGAAGGCAACCCATCGGTGAGAGATCAATTATCAACACAGGATATAAAACTCACTCCGATAGTCCATGTCTTGTTGATGACTTCCGTCAGCAAGACAAATCCAATGTCACACTAGTGACCTCTGCAAGAGTTTTAAATAGACCTACACCATGTGATCGTAGAGACTCTTAGCGATGACCACTAAATCCAACCTATCGGTGAGAGATCAATCATCAACATAGGATAGAAAACTCACTCCGATAGTCCATGTCTTGTCGATGACTTCTATCGGCAAGACAGATCATGTCACACCAATCTGACCTCTTTAGGAGTTTTAAATAGACCTACAACATGTCATCACAGAGACTCTTGGCAATGACCACCAAAGCCAACCCATCGGTGTGAGATCAATCATCAACACAGGATAGAAAACTCACTTCGATAGTCCATGTCTTGTCGATGGCTTTTGTCGACAAGATAGATCCAATGTCACACCGATCTGACCTCTTTAGGAGTTTTAAATAGACCTACACCATGTCATTGCGGAGACTCTTGGCAATGACCACCGAAGCCAACCCATTGGTGAGAGATCAATCATCGACACAGGATAGAAAACTCACTCCGATAGTCCATGTCTTGCCAATGACTTCTGTCAGAAAGACATATCCAATGTCACATTGATCTGACCTCTGTGGAAGTTTTAAATAAACCTACACCATGTCATCGCAAAGACTCTTGGTGATGACCACCGAAGCCAACCCATCGGTGAGAGATCAATCATTGACACAGGATAGAAAACTCACTCTGATAGTCCATGTCTTGTTGATGACTTTCATCAACAATATAGATCCAATGTTACACCGATTTGACCTCTTCAAGAGTTATAAATAGACCTACACTGTCATCATGGAGACTCTGCATGTATGACCATCAGAAATAACCCATCTAGAGAGAACAATCATCGACATTGTGATAGAAAACTCACTCTATTAGTCCATGTCTTGTCGTGAGGAGATGACTTCCGCTTCAAGTAGACATATCCAATGTCAATTAATCTGGACCTCTTGAAGAGCCTTTGAACACCATCAAGGTCATTAAGACATTGTGAGGGTCTCGCCGACAACAAGTGTCTAAGAGCAAGTAAATAGATGGGAACCTATTAATTTTCTTATTTTGGGGTTCTTAAATCATAATAGATAAATTATCTTCTGTGTAATGAACTTCCTATATTTAGATTTATACTGAATTAATTGTTTCAGTCAGACATCTCATTTTACTCTGTATTAGAGAGCATTCTATATAAAATATAATGATAATGCAAAATGATTTATGTTATACAACCTTCCTACCTATTACTGTCAATTTCATATCCCCCTAGAGAATCCTGCAAAGACAAGTTTACAATACCAAGTCAAATAATATGAAAAAGACTTACTTCCATACAAATTAAATGATTATTCTCACAATGGAAATTGTATAATCACAACAACAATTCCATGAAAGGTTATCCATGCTTCATAAGAGATGACTGATCATACATACAAACTGCAAGATGCATAGAAAAAGCATTACACTTGAGAACAACTAAGGGCTAACAAGGGAAGGTGTTAAGAAACGTCTGGATTGAAGAGAAAATGTGTAGGGGAAATGATGAGCAGTGTCAAGAGAACAAAGCTTGTAGAACATATTCTTGACCTAATCAAGCTCTTGAACAACTTAAACAAAATTAAAATACTAACACATACATGAGACATGTAATGAACTTCCAATATTTGCTATCTTTTTCATTAATGGAGAGGTAGGTAAAGGAGAAATAATTATAATTATGTTCATAATTTGTGTTCAATGGACCTCAGTTTTATCATTATACTACCCATCTAATACCATATTTTAATCTAGGGTTCAACTATCTTAGATCTAAAGAAGCACCTTCAATTAACCATTTAAAGTACTATAAAATAAGGTAGGACTTTTACTTGAGAAAGAGTGGGTGCACTTGTAGGATTCAATTTCTTGCAATCATCAAGATTTATTGGCACACAGACATAACCTGCAACATATGAAGTAATGGATGACTACAAGTTAGTGAAATGGTCCTTAATATATGACTGGTTTGCAAATTGATTGGTAGAAAATAAGGTTACAAAAAGATCTACATAAAAAAATATGAGGAAAAACTATTGTAATCATCAAAATAGATGAAAAGTGCAAAGGAAAGAGTCGAGCTACATCTCTAGAGCCTAAAAAAACCACATGCAAGAAACATTAAAAAAAGAACAAACCAGTTTTTGGATGAATACAAATTGGTGCCTTCAGCAAGTGATTCATATGCTTTCACACCTAACAGGACATTAAGAAGATTTTAGTATTCCTTTGTGAAATCAATTACTTACAGAAAAAACCCAGAAACCAATATTATACACCTCCATGTCTAGCCGAGGGTAGGTATAAGAGAAAAAAAATTCGTCAATGCAATGCCAAAAAATATCAATGTGCGTGTAGGTTTGTATTACTCAAAATATCATTTCACTGCCTAAGGAAAAATACCAAAGTGATGTTTTAAATTTCAATCTTCACATAGGCTCCCTTATTGCTACACATGCATATACAAGCATTATTCAAGCTCTAAACTATTCAAATATTAAGGATTTAATTATCTATAAGATGGAAAGTTGTTGTTTAGACATAATCCATAACCTTTTACATATCTTTATTCACTCCTAGAGCTTTAGATAAATTTGTGTAAATGAGATAGAAATGTGAATCTTTTATGACAAATAAAATTCTTAAAAGGAGGGGGGAGAGAGTAAAGGGTAGGGGGAAAGAGAATGCTTGAATGTATAGAAAAGTATAACATTTTGATCATTATAACAATGAAACAAATCTTAAGTTTGAAACATTAATACTATTTCGAACATTTATGATCAAGAATGAATGTAAGTAGATAAATTTTTGCATACCTGTAGATGGTACAAAATTTCATGGTTAAGTGGAAGCCTCCCATCAACAAAAAAATCCAAATATCCATGTATCTATCTCAATCGATCCTCTAAACCCTTCAGAGCTGTCAATTTTTCCACTATCCTGTTATGCACAAAAGTCAAATTTTAGAGTTTGTCACCACTAAAAACAAAAGAAACAAAGTTTTGAAACCAAATCCACACACAACACAATGTGGTATTCATACAAATCCATACAAACAAACTAAACTTAAAACATTGGAATGGAAACAACTTCAAATTATGATGCAGAGCATGGATTCAGGGTATAAAGAATCATTTTTCTACCACCATAGTGAAAATTTAGCACTTTCTTTCATCTTTGCATATTGGTTTGATGCGTTAAATGATGAATTTCTTATATTGAAAAGTGCATTACCTTATTGAGCTTCTCTTTGTTTCTAGAATAGTTTAATATTCTCTACTTAACAGGGCCAACCATGTGACGGTGGAAGCTCATTTGGCCCCTCCCCCCCTCATATCACTCTCAATTCCCCATACCCGATCATATAACATTAATCATTCATTCATCCATTAATAACATATAACATTCATTCATTTATCCATTAATAACATATAAAATTCATTCATTCATCCATTGATAACATATAAAATTCATTCATTAACATATTCACATTCATTCATTAACATATAACATTCATTCTTTCAATTTTTACATATTATCAAAAATATGGTTGTCATGATATGATTAAAATCACTTTTTTTTTGTTTCTTTTTTAAAGCTAAAAAAATCTGAAGTGGAGTATCATTTTCTAACCATTCATCCCCTTTATTGTCTCCTTCCCTCGCTAGATCTTTAATGTACACCTAGTGGTGCTCACATTACGGGACGCCTAAAATCATACAATGTAACAAAAGAAAATGTTAAATTGATATGTTTTTATTATTGGCTACACATATTTCATTAATTAAAAGAACATTAGAGTGGTTCTCTTTACCCGATGGGGTCCACATCATGTTCTTGAACTTCTCTTATAGACTCATGCTCAACATGTTGAACACCCTCTAAATCCTAATCTGCAGTTGAAACACGAAAGGTTACATTAATTAATACACCAATTGAAATTAAATATGTTTAAAAGAGCATTAGTGGTCCTCTTTACCTGATGGGGCCACATCATGTTCCTGATCTTCTCTAGCCTGATCATGCTCTACATGCTCTAAAGTTGAAACACTAAAGGTTACATTAATTAATACACCAATTGCAATTAAATATGTTTAAAAGAACATTAGCGTGGTCCTCTTTACCTGATGGGGCTACATCATGTTCTTGATCTTCTCTAGCCCAATCATGCTCAACGTGTTGATCATGTTCTACATGTTCTAAAGTTGAAACACGAAAGGTTACATTAATTAATAGACCAATTGCAATTAAAGATGTTTAATTGTATTAATCCATACTACGTTTTGTATAGCACATGAATACATCCAGTACCGGGATGCACACCATGACCTTCATTTGTAGATTGTACTCCACCCTCACCAGGTTGCATTCCAATGTCACGTGCAGTATTATCATTGCTTGTATGTTTAAAACAAATAGGCATGTAACTACTTTATGGTGGAAATTAATATTGAATAGATTGCACAAGTATTCAATTTTAAATAAACTTTATTGAGTTTATTTACTTGCATGTCAGATGCAGTGGAAGATTGTGTTTGCCCAGTCAAGACTCTTAGGCATTCAGCCATGGCTCCATAGCCTTGTTGGAAGACAATCTTCAAGTCCTCTTCTGTGGGAAGTCTGTTGAATTCAAAGCCCTGCATTTTTGCATAAGATCATGAATTTTGCTTCTATGGTGTGATAAAACCAAAATTTGCTCGCAATTTATTATTTGGATGTACATTTATTGATACCAACGCGGCGCCAATTTAAGGTAACCACTAGAGCCAAGTTTGTGTTGCCAGTGTTTTTCTAGTCTTTCCTTTGTTGCCTTCAATGTGTCGGACAGCCTATGAAAAGTTTGAAATACGTTAGATTATGTAAAAAGAAAGAGTAATCAGTATATAATTACATTGTTGATAGTATCACATACCTTCCTTGGCCCAATGGTGTCTTTCCTTTTTTCTTTTCAGCCTTCTCCTTTCCACCATGTACATATGGTGGGCTCGAAGAGCTCCAATGTAATATCACTTAGATGTTTATAAAAAACATCATTTCCTGCAAAATGATCATGGGATCAATAGTCTAAAAAGAGTGATCAATAAGTAAATTTCAATTGGATTATATATAATAATAATTAAAATATTTTAAAGTACCGAGGACCTTCTCTATCTTTATGGGAATGAAATCATCGGTCACCACAAATGTGACTGAAAATGTTCCTATACTAGTAATACAGGAAGATCCAATAAATGTTGCTAAAACATCACCAGTACTAGTGGCCTCTGCATCCCCAGGTACATGTCCTAACACATGTTTTGGCATGTGTTCACTGCAGGAGGGTGCAGTAACGAATGCCTGCATGGTATGTGTTGCCAACATTTCAAAAAACAATATAGGCACAAATGATGTTAGATGATGTGATGTATGCATAGGAAGATCATGATGGACACTTGTACCAACCCCTACTCCTCGAGCAACACTTGTAGTACCCTGATCATGGCTAGGAGCATCATGAGGATGCAAAAAATCTTGTAAAAACAACACATATTTTAGTTCGTGACATAAAAGAGTGCAAAATATAAAACCATGAATGAAATTATGTTATAATTAAAGACCTCATGACAGTTTACTTGCAAGTTTTGTGCTCTCTTAGTCAGTATTTTAACCCTATCTCTTATCTCATTTGTTTGAGGCACTATGAATAACAACTTAAGGATTTCTTCATTACATTTTTTGTGGGTCTTCTTTATCATATCAAGAGGGTTTGCTAAATAAGCAATGTCATCATCACATAATATTGATTGCACCTCCCTATGGATGCTCTCGTCTACTGCTGGTTCCTTTCCCCGATCAATCAACTGCAACAAGAATATTAAAAAAATTATCAAAATTAACCCAATAAACTTATGAAAAAAACATAATAATAAAACATTTTTCTCGTATCTAATTTGTACAATTACAATGAGGTAAACCTGTTGGGTAGAAGTTCTTGAAGATGCATCGCGATCTGTGCTCTGGGCCGAAGACTTCCTCATACGATCTATGTCCCGTTGTGACAAAAATTAAATATAAAAAAATATTACCAAAATGAAACCAATAGACTTATGAAAAAAAACATAAGAATAAAATGGTATATTGGAGTCATTAATTGGAGGTTGGGTAAAATGGTACATAGTACATACCACCCCCATAGTAACTATATTTGTAACTAAGCGATTCAAATTGTAATCGATTAGCAACTCTTCCCCTGTAGTTATTGATTTTATTGCACATACGAATACACGGTTTCCCTCGCACACCTCAAATATGCAATTGGGTTGCTTATTTGTTGACCCAAGTCATGTACTGTTTATAAACCCTACAATATTCCCTAATGCTTTTGGCCTTTCGTCAATGTACATAGCCACTCCTTTATTTTGATCCTTATCTTTTAGTTGTATATAATTTGCTGACAGTGCATACCTACGCATACTTCATGTATATCAAACCAATTGCATCTAATATTTGTAACTGTAACAGGGTCCGACATACTCCATCAATTTAGTAACTTTTTTGTAATAGACCTTTATGCCATCCATGCAAAATAGGCCCAAACCATGTAATCACAATGGTGCTATGTGATATATCCTCTCATAGACACACAAATTGGTGTTTATTGGAGGAATTTTCTTGGGTACCCATTGTTTCTATAGATGTTTGTACCTCAAGGGCACCTTGACATCGCCTATTCTCTCATCATCATAAGAACATGACCCCCCTTCAACAAGAAAAAATTCCATGCGTTTACGGAATTTTCTTCTAATCTTTTGACCTCTAGTTGATCTCCCTCTTTTAGACCTACTACATGTCTCACTTTCCTCTTCTCTTCTTGAATTTCCCTCGCTCGAGGAAGATAGATCTAACAAATACCTATTTGGTGGTACCTGCACCCATAAGGATGTTGGATGGAGTTCTATCATGGTAATGTTATCCCAAGGTGACATTATGATTAATCTATCATTTCATTGCTAGAATTTCACAGGTTATAAGGTAATCAAGTCCTGATAGATTGCAAGTTATTGTTACTACCATCCAAATGTGTCAATCACAAATCAAATATATTTAATGTTTTAACTCCCAAAGTTTGTAACAAGTGTTAAATGTGACTATGGTCCACCAGTTACACAACCAAGGCCTCAAATGTATTCTCTAATTGTAATCAAAGGACTTTTGCTCTTCATTCAAGTAAATAAACTTGAAGGGAAACACCACCAAGTGGTTTATTGGACACCTACATGACTAAAAATAGTAGAAAATTTAAATTTAATTTCCATATTTCTAAGTGGTTAACGGGGAGGGAGTGTGTACTATGCCGGTTAAGTCATCATAAGTTTATGTTTTGGCAATAATTTTTTTTAAGTCATCTTAAATCTTCCTATATCTAATTGCTAGGAGACTTTTGGTATGTTTTAAGGTGGGATGAGTGGTTGCATCAATGTTCTAGTTCTCTATGACAAGGTTTCAACATCTTCAAATAGTGAAAGTTAGCGCTCATAGTCATTTGAAACAACAACATTTTGATTATGTCTGATGGTAGGATTTGATAACTTAAAATATCTCTACTTTGAAACAAAAATATCTCTAACAACTCTAAGAGCTATAATGGGATGGCCACCATCATAGGAAAGATTCTTCATTCTCACTCTTAGGTGTTAAAATTTAACAATACCTTATTGATGAAAGAGCCCAAAGAGCCTTTCTCCATGGTATCCAAGTACACATAGCAGCGATCTTCTCTTATACGGTTGGACATGATTTAAAGAACTTAGCTAGGAATTATTCATTTAACCTAAGGTTTTCTCATAATGCCATCATTGGAAAAGTATGATCAAATTCTTCTATTATGAAGAATTGGTCTATGTGCCTCTAGTAATCACTATAAATGTTTGTAAGGATAAAATGACTAATTGCATCGTGTAGGAGAGAATCAAATTTGATTTCTTCAAAAGATTATATTCCTTATTCATAATTTTTAAGGGTTGTGTGTGGAAAGCTGGTCGTAATCGCCAAGAAGGGAGAGACCTTCCTTGCATATGTTTGTGGTGGAGGTATTAAGGAAGAATTGTATGCCTCTATTTCCATTCATTAGATCTACCTTAGCCTAGCATATACTTGGGCTAAGTCTACAATTGCTTCAGACTCATGTGATGAAGGTTATGTGTGATGAAATCATAGAACTCAACCAAGATGTGGGTAGATTATGGGAGTTTTTCCAAGACCTGAGGCTGGTCGATAAAAATTTGAAAGACTAAGCTATTTTATTTTTTGTCTTATCTTATACCATTTTACGAGAATAAAATGTACGAAGATCTTTTGGAAAATAGGCATGAAAAATTGCAGGTTAAAGAGAATGGGGGTGCCAAACTTACGCATCATTGTCCCTTTGGTCGCCGATTCAAGTTCCTCCAAACTCATCTTCTATTATTGGTATTGACCTTGTTTTTCACCTCTCCAAAGGGTCTTCTACTAATAATATTGACCTTGTTTTCACTCCTCCAAACTCTTCGTCGGCTGGTATTGACCTTGTTTTAACTCCAAACTCTTCCTCGCACGGGCATTGACCTTGTTTCACCACCAATTCAAACTCTTCCCTTTAGTTGACCTTTCACTTCTCCAATTTGACAAGCTACAACCTAGTTTCATTAGGTTTTAGAGTATGTTAATTAAGTTGAAATTTTTGGCACCATTTAGCTAGGTTTTAATATTCTACAATATAGTTAAGTATATATTAGCTATATTTTACATAATAAATAATATAATTATTCAACTTATTATAATTATATATTATATTCTTTAACAAAATTATTAAATACTTATAAAATTATTATAATTAATAATTAATAATAAGTATATTTTTATATAATACAAAATATAGTTAATATAATATATATTTAATATAATAGTAATATATATTAATATGAGAGAGAGAAACTAAATTTTGATTGGTTGTTTCATGTCAACAATCCAAGGATGGCATGTGTCCTTGGGAGTTATGCTCAAGGTAGAATGCCATTTGATTAAAGATATGATAATTCTCCTTTAAGACCTCTTTCATGTACCCATTGCACACTTTAAGGAGACAAAGATAAATATAGGGAAGAAAATATATAGAGAGAGAGGGAGATAATGACAAACATACAAATATAAAAGGGAGACAAGGAGATAGAGGTAAAGAGATAAAGAGATGAAGGATGAATAGATGAGAGATATAGGAGGGTGATTGATATATCTCTCCTGTCGCTCTCTATCTCTCTATATCTCCCACTATCTATGTCTCTGCCTCTTCCCCCCTCTATCTATTGATCTATCTCTCCCTCTCCCCCCTTTCTCTCTCATTCACTCCATCTCTCCCTCCATCTCTCCTACTCTATATCTCTATTTCTCTTTTTATCTCCCTCTCACTCCTCTCTCTATCTCTTTCTATCCATATCTTTCTCTACCTCTGTCACGGTCTATCTATCTCTTTCACCATCCCCCTCTATCTCTCTATATCACCCCCTTTCCATGTCTCTCTCTCCCTCTATATATATTGAGATATATCTCCCTCTCTCCCCTATCTTCTTCTCTCTCTCCCTTTCTACATATTGCTCTCCCTCTCCCCCTCTTCTTTTTCTCCCTCTTCTACCTATCTATCTCCCTCTCTTCTCTCTTTTCCTCTTCAACCTATCTCTCCCTCTCTCCCCCTCTTCTCTATCTCTCCTCCTCTACCTATCTATATCCATTTCTCTCCCTCCCCCTCTCTATTTCTCACCATCTCTCCCTCCCTATCCCCCCTATCCATTGACTCTCTATCTCCACCCCTCTTCCTTTCTCTTCCCATATATCTCCATCTCTCTTTCTCTTCCCATATATCTCTATCTCTCTCTCTTTCTCTCCCCATCTATCTCTATCTCCCCATATATTAACTAAGAAGCCATGCAATCATAAATAGTATATGTTGGTAAAACTATAATAGTGTTTTATTAAACTATAAGTAACACTTATCTTTCTAATGTCAAGCCTTCTTATAAAAATAGTGTTTTATTAAACTATAAGTAGATTATTGTCACCACTCTTCATTCAACATGAAATGCCAAATGTAGCAATTGTTTTGTTGCTTTTGTCAAGTTTCATTAACCAAGATATTTACTAGGTTGAATAAAGTTGTGTTATGACCCTTCGTCTCTTTAAAATAATTAGACAATATTAGCGAGATCGGGAAGGGGAGAAAACTAAACTCCTTCAAAATAGGGGTAGTTGTGGGTTTGTTGGTTTTATTTGCATACTATATACTTAGTTCCTCTAGGATAAATAAGTCACTTTAGATCATTTTCTTAGTTGTGTATCGTAACTAATATAGAGTAATCTTTTTCATTTTAATTGACTACTACATAATAGTTTATGTGTTGAAAGAATTGTTTCCATTCTTTGTATTTTTTACATTGGAATACAAATCATATTTAATTTGATGCCAATATACTTCTTTCATAAATATATTTGTTTGAAATAAGTGCTTCATAACCCATCTAATCAAATCATAACCTATCAAAAAGGAAATAGGAATTTTCTAAATAAAATAACACTTGACCCAATCATAAGTGTATGGCCTTCACAAAAAGGGGTGATCCACCTTAGCAATAACAACTACCTGATTTAGACCTAGTAGGTTCAACTCAACCAACCTGTCAACCTAACTTTAAGAGGCTTCCAACAAGTTTAGAATGACCAATTTAAAAAATCCAAACAACTCTCAAAGCTTGACAAAGAATAGAAGTCAAATTTCACACTTTGACTCCTTGAATCCTTGTAATAGTGCAAACCTAGTTTTTGCCCAATAACTCAAAACTTTGCCAAAACACCAAAGAAACCATTGATGGTTTTAGACACCCATTTTGGAGTTATTAAACATACTTCAAGGGCAAGTACAAGTGATTTTGCAAATTTTATAGTGATTTTGCACTCGATTCCCTAAAGAAAACCTTATCTTGAGTATAATCCATCATAGTCACATATGATCACATCATTCTTGACCATTTGATATCATGAAAAACCTCCAAAATCTAGTATTCAGATAACCCATATTGGCAAGAATTTTTGTAGGTCTCTTCGATTCATAAATCATTATATTCTCATTTTTAGCATATCGACGAAAGAATAGAAATGTCACACCGATCGGATTACATAAGAAGATACACATCGGGATGACATGGTCCATGGTCTCACCAATAAAGAGATTCATCTGCAAGACAAGTTCCATCGTGGTGAAATGAAAAGGTCATACCGAGCATATAGATCTCACTGATGAAATTCCATCGACAAGAAACCTCTCTTGTCTCACCGATCAAAGCACAAGGAGTTGTATCAGAAGGAGTCTTGGCGACATGAGATCGAAGGAATAATCATTGGGGAGACTTATAACATCGAGTAAATTACTGAATGTCTTAGCGATACACCATGTCTTGCCAATGAAGACACAAATAGATCAAGATAGTCGTTAGGGTGACTCTTGGGGACATTTATATGAATCAGATGGATAGATTATGTGATATCAACATAATGTCTCCCCTACCAAAAGAATTTTTAATGAACGTTAGTCAAGCCTGAATAAAATGATCGCCCAAATTTTGAATTGTCTTTCTGATAGAACATTTGATGTGACAGTGGGTAAATTGGAAGATTACCTACGCTCGTGTTCAAAGCTAGGATTACTAAAGAAGACATATCAGGGAGATTGGCTTATGGTCTCATCGATGAAGGGAATATATCAGCAAGACAAGTCATCTCGGCATGAGAAATATATGCTGGCTCGAACGTTTAAGTCTCACCGATGAAGTTTCATCGGCGAGACCATCATTTTTTTCACTGACAGGAGCACTGGGAATATATCAGTGAGACATGTGCCATTGGTGTAAATCCTAAATGTTCACCTAACCTGCTAAGTTACACTAATAGGAGGATATCGGCAGGAGTTCTGGTGACATATTCAAGACCAAAAGAAAAGTTATCAGCGATACTTATGACATCGGAGGAACCACTAAATGTGTTAGTGATACTAAAAGTCAGGCCGATGAAGAAACAAATGAACCAAAATGATTGTCAGGGTGACTCTTGGTGATGCATATAGGACAAATGTTAACATCAGTCAGATGTGTAGAGTGTTACCCCGATCAACAGAGTATTCAGTGAATGTTGGTTGGGGCCTAATGTACAGATAGCCCAAAGTTTGAAGGTGTCCTGCCAACCAGTTCATTTGATGTGACAATAAGGAATTTGAAAATCTGTTACATTCATGCCTGGAGTTAAAGCATTAATGGATACCACGAAGTACAGGTAATTTCATAAATTGAAAGGAAATCGTTGCAAAATGAACATTATTGCGAATTGGTAATGAAGGAAAAGAGGAGACAAACAAAGGGCCAGAGAATTGTTTCAGTTGAAAGACCTCAATCAAAACTGAATTCCTCTGTTTAACATTTCTTCAATTTCATTGATAATGGAAGCCTATTGGAAATTTGAAAGTGAAAAAAAGTGAAACAATCACCTAAGAGTAGAAAAGTTGAATAACATAAATTAGGCAGTCTTTGAACAAAAATGAATCGGATTTAATTGACCATACACACTAGCACGGGGTCTAAGTGACGCTTTATTACCCTTCTAAAAGGCGGATAGGTGGATGACAAGTACAAGCTATAGAATGTTTGTTAATAATAGGATATAGATTTTAGATTCCACTTTCAATAGAAAGTTTTGACGATTTTACATGTCAGCAATTTGGAAAGTGGTTTTCCTAATAGTATCAATGTGATGGGTTATTTAAGCGCCCTGACAAAACTTAAAACCCTTCTCTGTTTGAAACCATTCATATACATATCAGCGGCTTCAATATATGAGGTTTTTAAGTTGGAAGGGTGGTGTAATGAGAAAATTGCGAATGAAGAGTTGGAAAAGGAGTTTTGGAGAATGGACACCACTTACAAGGGTTGGAGGCTTCCCTTACATAGAATTAAACAAGATGGTAAAAGCTATCCATAGGCAATGGCAATGGGCCTCCCTCCATGGACTTATTCGAGCCCTATATGAGATATTCCTATTTCTCGATAGGACAAGTGTTAGGTATGGAAGTTTTTGAGTATATGTCCATTGTTCCCATGGTAATTGTAATTGACATTCAATGTCATAATTCTAGGTTATTCGACTATGCTTCATTTGTCTCCAAGGAGCTCGACTTAGCATTGGTGGAAATCAAGAATAAATCCCCTATTTTGCACCTTAGGCATTATTCTCTTTTAATGCATCTAGTATTGTACTTCAGAAAAGAGTTAGGGATTTGGCTAGAAAAGTTGAAGGTTTCATAGTTTGATAAAGAGGGAAAATTGTTACCCATTCAATTGTGGACTGCCATTTGGGACAGTAGATTTGCTAATTCCAATTTCATATATTTTGAAGAATATTTTGTAAAGCTAGTATATGAATTCTACAGTCATCCTTGTGCGCACTCATTGTTTGATGAAATAAAATGCTTCCTCAGACCTAAGGACTTTAATGGACCAATTGATCACAATTGGGGAGACCGGTATTGGTTGGAATATGCTACTATGGTAAGGGTATTTGGTTTTGAGGATTCTCCATTCATTTTGCCTAAAACAGTCTCGGATAGGATTGCATATTTTGAAATTGTAAGACAAATGGATTTTTCTAGTTTCATGAATTTTGGTTCATTCGAAAAATAGGCATTTATGCCTAGTACTCTATGCTTTGGTGATTTTAATGTGCTTGCAAAGGAAGGATATGATTTGATCCTTGACAAATTAATGTAGTATAATATGAATAAGGGTCCACCAAGAGAAGGTTTTGATCTAGAGGGATATAAAAATTCTTCCAAACAAAGGATAAACTTTGGACGATATGATCATGTGCCTTATCAGTTTGATGAAATGATTAGAAATTTGGAGGCAGAGGAAGTAGAGAGAGTGGTGGAGGAATACAACCAAGGGTTTCTGGATACAGGGTTCCCTTTTTCTAGAGATGAGGAAACTGGAGAAGATATGCCATGAGACCTACCTAGTAGGATTTCCAGATTAAAAACTCAAGATTACAACTTCCCTCCTAGAGAACTAAGTGTTGAAGAGAGCCAAGATACAAACACTAGACAAATGGCATATAGGTCATTTCTAGTAGACAATGAATTTGTGAATTCTTCAAAATTCATATATTTCTTGTATAAGCAGAAGGGCAAGGAGATAAGGGAGACAATTGATAATATTAAACCAAGCAATGAGGAGCAACTACTAAATAATTTGAAATTAACTGTGGATAGAGAAATGGCTAATATGACCCTTGACAAAGGAAGGAAAATGTTAGAGGATGTTGGAGTTATGATCTTTCCAGGGATGAATTTGAATTCATGATTGGTGTTTGATAGCTTCTTAAAGGATAATAGTGCCACACACAAGCTTAGTCCAGAGGGGGTGACAAAAATATATGTTGGATCCAAATATAACCCAAATGAAGGATCAATCATGATATGGGCCTTGTAGATACACCTCATAGAAAGTCAGTGGTGATTGATACTGAGAAAGCATTTGGACATGTCATGACTCTGAAGGTTGGAGAGGTAGATCCTGTGGCGACTGCAGACATTGGGATTAATGTGGCAAAACTGAATAAAGCCCAAATACAAATGTTGATAAAAGAAAAGGAAATGTACAAAATGAATAATGAAAGGATCATGAGAGAAAATGATCGTTTGAAGGACATGCTAGGAGTCACAATGGGACCTCCTAAATTATTAACACATGGTGAAAGCTCACAGGGAAACGATCATTAGGAGGAGTCAATTGCATATTCACAAGGTAAACATGATACACTTGCTGCAATAATCTGAAAAAGGTAGGCCAAATTAACAACTTGGTTGAATAAGTTATGGGAAGAATATTCAGAGAACCATGTTATAGGGCAGGAACACAAGAGAATTGATGGAAGGGTTGAAGAAAATTTCTGAGAATTAAATGAAAGAGATGTTCATGACAGTGTGGGCATTGGTATGGGTAACCAAATTATAAAGAGACATTGGGACTATTATGAGGAACTACAAGAAGATGAAAAGGGGCTGGTTGATGTTACAAATATGGAACTACCTACACTATTTGAAGATGGAGAAAAGTTGAAAGAGAAAACCAAGTGGATTAAAGAATGTGAATTGATGCTGCAGGGAATTCTAGAAAATGCTACAGGGAAGGATTCGACATTGGATGAGAGCTGCAAGCACAACGAAAGGATGATAAAGGTGGAAATATCAACTAGGAATGCATTAGGAGATGTTGATACTCATGAATGATAGGATTATCTAGATCATTTATCAAATGTTCATCTATGGCTAAATAGAGCCTAATCTCTTGTTTTAATTAATTAAGTAAAATAAAATATTTGTGAAGGTATGTGTCCCTTCCAAGTTTTGATGTATTTATATATGTTCCATAGTAATGCAAAAAATATAGGTGTTAGGAGATATTCAGTAGATAGCTTTCTAGAAAAATGATTTCATATACAGAGAATCAGATGCATGTATTTTGATGGAGTAAATGAAGATATCTAAGTTATGGATTAAGATTTTGGTATCAATTGTTTGTTAAATTTATGCAGTTATTTGATTGTCTCCATTTTGATGCTTCTCTATTGTTTAAATTGATATAACAAGTTTATACTCAGTTTATCATTATACATTTTCTATATATGTGTGCTCTGATTATTTGGTTCTCTCAAGTAGGGATTAAAATCTTTTAATCAATCACAACAATTGGGAAGTGTTAGTTGGATTAATAAGAAGATTCACATAACTAGAATTTCCATTCTATCTCAAGAAGAGTTTGTGAATTATTCACTTGCACGTTTACACAAGTTGTAAACAATTTCTATGCCTGATAGTTTTAATTATTGCCATTATTGAAATCCACATTTGTAGATATTCATTAGACTCCATATACCCAATAAGACACTGGTCTCCCCTTGTATTATTTTATAATTTTCATTATTCTTATTTATTTTACACTTACATTTACAAATACACATACATATGCATTTACTGTTTTCATTTATTTCTCATGTAGTTTAATAGTTTGATCGATTTGCCCTTATTATATGTTATT